>JBBPMS010000349.1:10088-21048 GCA_038090435.1 Phylloporus scabripes | reverse complement strand
TCCTGGTCTGCTCTGATATGTACTCGCTGGTCTGGGGCGATGTTCAGCATCAGCTCTCCAGCTGCCTTGTCCTGTTTCACATCCCAGGCAGTTTGGTCTGCTCCAGGAGTGGTGGGGCGTGTTTCCTTGCCATCAACAAGGCGCCACAGGCCTTTGGAACGAAACAGGGCCTTCATTTCTTCGCTCCAGGTAGTGTAGTTTTTGCCATTGAGAGGCTGAATGCGATGGTGGTGATTTTCGGACGACATGTGGGTGGAATAGAATGGAAACAAGGTGTGGATGGTATGTGGAACAAGTTCTGGTAGGAGGGTGAAAATTTTCTGGTGGCTGTGCGACTTGAAGCGTAGAGGTCAAAGGGCGGGGCTCATAACCTGTTAAAGCACTGTGGGCGACTAGCCAAGCTTGGGATGAACTCCGGACGACTCTGCAGTCCACTGTGAGTAACCGAGAATGATATTGAGGGCAAATAGCGAAGATACAGTACCTGCAGTCCACTGTGAGTAACCAAGGAGGCTCAGAGTGGACTTGCAGGGAAATATGCACTGCATGTAAATACTGGTAAACAATTAGTAAGCTATATCAGCGACATCATCACAATACAATCATTGAATGCGCTCTAACAAATAGAGTGCACAATCAATGATTCCAACAATTTACAGCATTGGTCCGGTTGATCTTACACGAAACACCGTTTCAAACACTTTTGAGATACCCACAGTTACGGACAACCTCTATTCGCAAGGCCTAATCTCCTCCGATTCGTTGGGAATTTTCTATGAGCCCTCGTCGAAGACTGGTGTTGCGAATGGCGAGCTAACCTTTGGAGGAACTGACAACACGAGGTAATTTTAACTAGAACCTATTCTCTCCAATTACAAGCCGACGCGCATGTCAGATACACTGGACGACTCAACTATGTGCCAATTACATCAACCTCTCCTGCCTCAAACGTGAGTCACATCGGCTGAGATGACCTATTTTCTTACCGTGTGCACATCGTGATAGTACTGGGGAATTGATCAATCAGTGACCTATGGAGACGGCAGGACCCTCCTCAATGCCACCGCTGGTATCGTCGACACAGGTACCACGCTCTTACTACTTGCCACGGATGCTTTCCAGGCATATCAACACGCAACAGGGGCGATCCTGGACCAATAAGATACTCTTCATTCGTGGCGGGGAGTACTTCATCACATGGTGCGCAGGAATACTGGCTTGCTCACAATTACGGAACAGCAGTACAAGCAACTACAGAGCGTCAACTTCAACATCGGCAAGGTGGCTTTACCGCTCTTTTTCCCGAGCGAGTGATGGTGAATATTCTCTAATAGGTCACATACGAGCTCACACGCAATGCCCAAATTTGGCCCCGTGCACTGAACAACTTGATTGGAGGCGAAGAGGGCCGCATATATCTGATCACCGCAGATCTCGGAAGTTCAAGCAGATCAGGTCTCGACTTTATCAGTGCGTTCATTTTCGCGTTCCTACGCAGGCTCGTCCGTTGATGAGGAGTGACATCACAGACGGGTTCGGATGGTTGCAGCGTTTCTACTCGGTGTTTGATACTGGGAAATCCAGAGTTGGATTAGCGACTACCCCATTCACAAACGCTGAAACGAACCAGACTGGAATTTTAGGATGTGGATGGCGGAGGCTCTTATCGGACTCGATGCTTCTTCCTATATGTGATCAGTTTTTTGGACTGAGTAGACTTCTGATTCATACAATGACATTGGCGAGCGTGGGAATGTTTTGCCACCACCTTCGTCACGGCCGTAGCGTCTTGCACTTGACACATCTGCTCGATCGCTTAATCGAAAGGTCTTGAGTCGGTTTACATGAATTTTCATTTCTTCAGACTGACATTCTGACATTCGAGATCTTTTAACTTTGCATGACGATTGCACGACTATTCTTGGCTCGCCTACCGCTGCGAAATATCGGAATCGTACAAAATCAACTTCACTTCAGCACCATGACTACCAAGCCCACTGTCTATGACCGTCCATTGACTTCCCATTCCGGCCCCCTTGTCTGGATAGACTGCGAAATGACTGGACTGGATCCTAAGCACGACAAGCTTCTCGAAATTGCTGTGAGTCGATGTTCTGCAAATCTAAGACTCTGAGGACCAATCTAATACATAACCTTTATCTGTCGCAGGTGATCATCACAGACGGTAACCTAGACGCGGTTGACGACGGCATCGAATTTGTGATTCAAAGGGACAAGGCAGTACTGGACAGGTATGCATTCTCGCCTTTATGTGCTTCTCCTTCGGTTTTCACCCCCAACAAGTATGCATGAATGGTGTATCGAACAACATGGCAAAGTAACTATCATGCGTTACTGTCAGGGAAAAACAACGGATTGACGAGATACACCAGTCAGGTCTGACGAAAGCCTGCCTCGAGTCACCACATAGTAAAGAGGAAGTTTCGAAGGCCGTGCTCGAGTATATCAAGAAATGGGTACCGGAGAAACGGACGGCTGTTCTTGCGGGTAACTCGGTTCATGCTGATCGGTCCTTTTTGGTTGAAGAAATGCCCGACGTTGTGGATTGGCTTCATTATAGGTGGGTGGAATCCGTCTCGTCACGACTTGCTGATACTAAGGTCTGTTTGAAGGATTGTCGGTGAGTCCCTCTGTCTTTCTTTGCTCGCGGTCGTGTTTCAGCCAAGAAACTAGACGTGTCTTCAATCAAGGTGAGGCCTACTTTGCCACTGTCTTGAAAATTTGTTGATGTGTTCTAGGAGTTGTGCCGCAGATGGTATCGCACTGAATGTCCTCTCAAAGTATCACACGACCAACACAGGTATGATTGAGCATACTCGGAAGGACATTTCTGGATGACGTTGGTGTAGGGCCATGGAAGATATTAAATATTCTATTCAGGGTGACTCTTCAAAATCTCTTTAGATTCTGATCCGGCCATCTAACTGATCTTCTCTGCAGAACTTGCATGGTTCCGAGAAAATATCTTTCGTGCTCCATGACTTTATTCTGTGGTTCCTGGGCGAAATAGCACCTTCGGACAAGCTCCAAGTGGTTGTATGGTGTCATACACCAATGGTCGATGAACTGCCTAGTGTTTGTACTGACCGAGCCATCATGTTCCTGATTGGAAAAAAAAAAAAAACTTACCTTCAACCTTCGTCCCGACGTCGGACATCAGTATAGCGCTGTTCTAGGTTGAAGCTGGTTCGTGCACCACAGTCTATCTGAACCATATAGTGGTCCACAAACTCTCGCAATCCCTTGATCACAATCGTGAACCAAAGAGCCGATTTCTGATCAGCCAACCCGCGCAGGTTCTCTTTCGAGGGATAAGTCCGGATGTCTTGCCTCGTACATTGCGCAGAGTCAAAGGTAATCCAGATCCAACTATTGGAACAACTACGAGACGATCGGTGGTGAATAAGTTCACCAGCAGATAGCCAGAGAAACCCAACGGTCTTAAATCTTATATTTGGATGATTCATTCGAAGCACCGTCAGTTCCGTGCGACGGTCCTCGCAGGAAATGCACGGCTTCTGCGTGAAATAGGGAACTCAAGCCTGACAGCTTTCATCCATTTTGCAAGACACACACATACACGCTGGCAGTGATCACCACCTGCGAAGCATGAAATTATCACTAGCACTGGAATTGTGGACCTACTCGTCTCGCTCGCGTATGTTGCGGTGGCTGAGGGGTCCCTGGACGAACCGTTACCACGAGGCATGGGCCTGCGCGTCAAGTCGCCTTTAGGTGCCAATGTGCAGGCTGATGCCGACCAGCTCTGCGAATTTGACTTGTTGCATCTAAACGACGTAAGTGGACCAAAGTCTAGCTGGCTGATCCATCGATGTATTCCTTTTTCACCAGATGAGACAAGCAATTGCAGGCCTGCTGCAGCCATTGCTTCCTGCAAGTACTGATGCATGTCCATCTCCGCTGTGTGCCTTACAGCGAAGTGCAGACTCAAACAATGAAAGTATATCTGCAGCGGCAGTTTGCTTGTGGTAATACGGTTCCGTTCGTTGCGTTCGAGCGTGAGTACACGAGCGTGGCAATGTATTTCCGCATGCGGCGTCACCGCGGTGGCCACCGCGCCGAGTGCATTGCTTGCAGTGTGGTCTACCCTGAGGTGGTAGGTCTGAGGCATTTGTACGGTTTTGCGAAAACGCTGACATTGTGTACAGGTGTGTGACATCACGTGCTGCACACATCTAGGAATTGACAAAACCGGAGGATCAGCTTAGAAATCTGGGTGAGTTGTCTCAACACATGCAAGCTTGGGAGCTAACATCGGAGCGACCGACATCAGGCAAATACCGACAATTCCGCTTCTTAGTTAGTGCACTGGACAAGGAAGAAAGATGTTCCAGTACGCTGCCTCAGGAAAATCACCCGACGATTTTTGCAAGTACGAAGGTGCCCAAGTGGACGAATGTTGCCAATGCCAAGGTCTGATATGAGCATTCCACGGTCATCCTCTCAGAAATTGGCATTCGGTGAGCTCTGAGAGCAAGGGACCTTTTGCATTATTATAGTCGTCCTCGGGCAGATTATACGCCACGGCTTGTGGTTCAAAGATGCTTTGAACTAACGAAGTTTTGGACATGGTATGCGGATAGATATGGCTACCCGAGTACTCACGAAAACGCTTATAGGCGTCTATTTTCCCCACAATGCCTCAATGTCACTGGGTGGTTGTTATGTTTTATCTAGCTCGACGGTGCCGCAGAGTAGCACGACAAGGCCTGTGGCGTGCTGCACTCTCGCAGAAATCGTCAATTGTGGAGATGAATTTATATCAGGAACCATGTTTTGTAGTGGATAAGACGGTGTGGATCGCACCTTCGTACAGTAACCATTCGACACAACAATGTACACACGGTGTAGTCTACGAGTGAGGAGTGTACGAAAACTCGATTACTTGCTGTCCAGGCAAACCCGATACTGGTCGCAATGCCATACCCTACACAAGACGAGCAACCAAGCCAAGCACCGCAGGACCAAGCATTCACACGTCCAAACGGTATTAACAAATATACATATTTATTCCACCTTTCGCTTCACGTTTCTTGGACATTGGGATCAAGGCAGTGAGAACGGTTAGTGGGAACCCAAAAAATTGGGTTGATCTGTGACGGCCTGTCGACACTACAGTAGACCATCACATTACATTATTCGCAGCAATCAAAATACATTCTTCAGTATCTATTCCTCCACATTTCCTAGTGGCTTGTACGCACGTTTGACGGAAAATGACTTGCACCAAAAGCTGACGTTAGCTAGACATTTTCCACTTTTAACGTCCGCCAGACGTCAGCTCACTTTTGGCGTGTCTGGTGCGAGAACAAAACTGGTTAACGACCTTTTTTTATTGAAACCAATCGATGTGCCTCAGCTATCATACCAGCTTAATACGCTCGTCAAAGGTTGTATTTCGGGGCGAAAGCGGCTGAAGATCGTTCCATCTCCCATGGACCTAAGGACGAGATGCTAGATTCAAGAACGAATGCAAGCATGTATACTATTTCGGACGCGGGGCATGTGCAACCGCGTGGTGGTAGGGCCTGGAAACCAGACACAAATGGAGCTAGATAAATGCAAGAGATGCCATCCCCTCCTACAGGCTCCGCCTACGGCCACGGTGGCGTTACAAAAAGAGTTGAGAGTAACGATGCGAGAACAAGATATCGTGCTTGAGAGAGATGATTTGGAAACGTTGGGGTGGTATCTTCCCCCTCAACACAACGAAAACAATCTGCATCAATGGTTGGTGGGGCTTCACTCCTTTGACCAGGTGCTCCCAATTGCGAAAGATATGCAGTCAAAGGCCACGACTGCCAGCGTGTCAACTGGCGATGTACAGCGGTGTGACCTGAGTTGCGATGGAGATTTGATTTCCTACCAGCTTCCCTCACGCCCCGCCATTCTCCAGTGTGATCTGGTTGCGCTTCCGATAATTCATGGAGGTGAATGGAATGCTCGACATGCTAATATGAATATAGGGGGGCGGCGGACATGTTACTTTGGGTGAGGCAGTCGTCCGATTGAAACATCTGTGCATGGTAACCGGCTTGTCACGGGTGGTTCCATTCACTTACCTCGGGTGGTTTGTTTGACATGCTTTATTTGTTTCGAAATAAAATTGAGAATTCGGTGTTAGGTTGGTTGCCTAGCTATTGGTACGTCTGAGACCGACGATGAAGACCCTGGTTCACGATCGTCAGCATGCCGAACGTGTTGTTGCAGATCAAGCTGGCCATTTTGTCCACGACGCCACAGCTTGCCCGACTGCAAAAAGAATGGGACAGGTGAGCCTGTTGCATTTGCCAGCTTACCTTGTGCTTCATCTAGTGCATAGTGCACAGCCCGCAGGAAGCATTGGATGGATACATTCGTGCACTCACAACTGGAAGGTGGGTTTTACCTGGCAGTATGGGGTGATACTAGGCAGTGCTCCAGGAGAAGAACATGAGCGAGGGATGGTACAAGCGACGCCAAGGATGTGCCTCGGTAGTTTGGCGGCTGGTGTGTCTGAGTTCGAATGTTAGATGGGATGAGAATTCGGTTGCGGTCGTGGCTTTTGTCGTCGTCACCATCAGTCAGAGTCTCACCCTTCCCTCTCTTTTCTACGCCTTTCCTTCCTTGAGGCTCCCCTCTGTTGCGGAGCCATTCCTTTCGTTCTTTCAAGGGTCTCGACGAGGAGCGATATGAACAACAGAGGCTTGGCTCGTGTCCGCTCTGGACGCGCTCACCGTGCCCTCCACAAGCGCAGCGGTGGGTAGCACCTCATCAGCCTTTACACCGTCGTGACTCTTTCCTAGCTTGCGATACTGGTGGGTTCTACATCAATCCAACTGCTGGGATGGTCGTCTCGGCTGGTAGCAGCCTCAACATCTCCTGGGATACATCGTGCTTGTCTGGCACGTCAGCCGTTGATATCTATCTCATCGCTCCCAGCCTCAGCACGCCCCGTATTCACGAATGGCAAAACGTCAATTATGCCTTGGGTAGTTACCAGACTATCCTCGAGTCAAGGTGGTGGAACAATACATCCCCGATATCGCTCCAGCTATCGATCGTCACTGCTGGGTCTCAACCTTTCCTCAGTCCTTTCCCCGCTGCTCCCGTATTCACCGCGACGTACACCGCTCCCACTACCGGTTCCACGCCCGCATATGCCAACGAGAACAGCCCGAACACCGTCACATATGTCAATAACTTCCCCACCAATAGTTCTCTCTCCAGAGGCAAAATCGCCGCAGGGATTCTGATTCCACTGCTCTTCATCGCCATCGGCGTTTACATTTACGTCAAGAGAAGCCGCGCCAAAGGCAAAGAAAAACGTAGACGCTTCTCCGAGGCAATCGACAAACGCATGTCGACAATCTCTTCGGATTGGAAGTCAATTACTGCTGCTGGTGCTACTGCTGCGATTCGCAGCAGTATGGCCGTTTCCAGCACAACTGGAAACCGTTCCTCTGCTTTCGACTTTGGTGCTATCCGCCCCTCCAGTACTATGGCCGTCGAAGGTGATTCGGCAGGCGCAGAGAAGCAGTCTATTGATATGTCTCGAACGAGTCAGCTTCGTCCTGGTATCCGTACTTCTGCGTTCGGTGAGCGTGTCTCGCGCGTATCATTTGCGGCCGATGTACGTCCATCTTTGGAATCCCGCCGAACCACGACCACCAGCCGTGCATTACGCTCGTCTCTTGCATCATCTGTCGTTCCTCCTGTCCCCTTGCCTCATTCGCCACTCAGGAATGACACGGGCGACATGTCTCCCACACAAACTAAGGGTGCACAGTCATTGACCGTAGAAGATATACAAGCCCGTCTCGAGGGTGACAACACTGCTGAATCCCTTTCCGACGCGGAAGAAGTTTGGCCCTCACTCTCTAGTGAGTGCATTTTATATGACATTTTGCCGATATTTATTGCCTACAGTGATGCGCACTGGCAATGACCAGGAAATTGGAGATGACTACCTATTGCCACAAAAGCAAAGCATTGATCTTCCCGTTCCTCCGTTCCCTGTCCACCCTGCGCCTGCGCCTTCCCCTGATGTGATGCCAGTCCCTGATAATGTAATGTCTCCTGATGAGATGTTGCGAGCATATGCTACGCGCAAGATGGCGTCGCCCCCCACCTCCCCGATTGCGTTTCCCCCACGTACCCTCAGCTATGCTGGCACCTCCATGAGAACTCTCTACGCTTCAGCAAGTCCTTCTCCGGACTTGGCGCCTGAGGTAGCCACTCTCGGCAATCAAACGACGGACGCCGAGAAGAGGTACACACCAACTTATGCATCCATGGATCCTTATGCTAGTTACACTGGCTAAGAAACCATGCTGCTATTGCCTGCTACGTTTTTCTTTTCCTATTATCTGTGACTTCTGATACTTTTGCCCGGCACGCAGTTCATCTTTACTTGTGTTCCCCGAACAAAAAATGTAGTTTATCCGTGTTCATGGTACCAAATCTTTCCAAACTCTGCCTTATATTCTTCTTCCCTTGTGGGTTGTCGATGTGTCCCCGTGCGCCCTCCAACGCTGGAAGTTATTGATACCTTTGATGCCCGCATTTTATTTCATACCCTCTCATCTTTTTATTTATATCCCGTGTCGCGATGCCTATGACGTTTCTCTTTTCCCTAATAGTTTCACCACACACCTCTCCTGCCTGGAGCTTGAGCGTTTGCTTGATTTGTGCTACGTAGCGCTGCTCGGTTCAATCTAACTTTTGTCGGGTCTTCACGGGAGACCAGAAATCGGTCATGTTGTCTTTTAGTAGAATGCGTTTTTCCAGCGTCGTTTGAACGGTCGTAGGCTACGTCCTGGTCGGAATTACGACAGAGTGTTACCGAACCCAGTGCGCGAATCTCTTCGATATAAATATTTTCCGATTCGAATAAGAGAATTAAAAGTACTTGGCGTACGCTCTTAGACGTTGCACAGGCTGGACTGCCCCGTTTCGGGATCGCGAGGAACCGTTTCAGACTTGCTGTCACTGCGGGCACAGCTCGACTATTTTGCTCCCTCGGTCGGGTGACTGCCGGTCTTACATATGTGTCCTCTCAAAAGGGCACATCGCACCCCGACGGTAGTCGGATAAGATGAATCCTACTGCTGACAGGCCTGAGCCGTTTACATGACGGGTGGCAGCTCCAGGGCTCGTCTGAGATGGCGGTTCGGTCGCACCAGCTTCCGTCGAGAGGACGCAGACTGCCGCGGCCAAAGTTGGGATGGGATCGACTATAGTTTGTTGGTAAGCGCTCAGCTTCCTTCTGGTCAACGAAGATGCCAAGATAAATCCCCTTGTCAAAACGACTTCAGATGGAAAAATGTCACCTTGAAGACCATACCATTCTCGTACGGGAGATCACGAGTGCAGTAGAAGAGAGGGTGAAGTTCCTGTAGCGCATCAAGGGTTTTCAACGCTCAGTCTGCCCGTACTTGATTTGTTGCCATTGCGTGCATATCCATTGTTGTTCTAAAATGTGTTTGGGTTTCTGCAAGGGTGCAAAACTTGAGACAACGATACCACGGTTTTACTCTATTTCCGCGACGATGATTCTGCTTGCCACCGTCGGGTGAGTGTAACACAACCGCCCTCGCATACCGTCAAAAGCAATATCCTTTCCCGTCGAGTCTTCTCTTGGATCCTCCTCGTTGCTCCATTCAGCAGGCGCAATCTGGCTGCGCGCGATGACCCACGGTTCCTGTGTCGTGTCGACAGTAAATTCCATGACGAGCTTATTCTCGATCGTTTCCCAAGGCCTTTTCTCGGTTCGTTGGCGTTTACCTGCCCTGTAAAAGCCCCTTATCTAGCCGTCAGCTGATATGTCGATGTATTTGCAGTGATTTTCATAGCGACTAGCCCGCACCCTTTCCCACGGAAGCTTGATCTGGCGCGTTTCGATATTGATCGGTAAAGTCACGCCAGGGGAACACTTCGGGAGGTTCACATCCACGCACTGAAGGTCAAGTGGATCAAGATCCATGGAATAATCAAGCAGCCTGATGTTCACCACCCCAGTGGCGGGATCAATGGCATGCTTCACGACCTTGACATCGGAGAGGGTGTTATGATATATGACACCTTCATGGGTGAGGAAAAGGGTGCGTGTGCTAGTCTCGCCTCCATCGCCATCAGGGGGAAGTGCAAAGACGTATATGATGGTTTGATAAACTAAACGATGGAGAGCAATGAGACTTGTGTCAGATACGACGATCCATTCGAAACCTGCGCAAGAGTCCTAGTAACGAATAAATTCGTCTGTCCGGTACTTGGCATCCATCATATAAACCACTCATACCTTGGGAAATGGGAGCTCATAGAATGTGCGTGTTCGCGTATCAAAACACTATCTGATCAACCGCAATGACGACCAGCAAAAAGGGCTATTCTGCACAACCCGGTATTTCCGGCCGGGGGAGGATCTATGACAGCCGATTGAAGCAGGTCCCCAGTGTCGTAGTTCAAGCGGAATTCCAGCAGTTTCCTATAAGAGGACCCATGAACATCAGACGTGCTTCTCCGCAAAACCAACAGACAACAAGCATGCATACCAGGCCAGTGAGCTGTGGGGAAGTTTCAGTAGCACGTACACCACACAGTGCCCCTCTGAAGATACGACCGATTCAACATCCCAGAGTGATACCCTTGGTGTTTCCTGCTCCCACAGAAGCTGCTGTGTATGCTTCCCTGCCACAGGATCGATATCATACAACACGAATCGTCGCTTCGATTCAAACATGACGAACCACCGTCCAGAGATGAGTTTATGGTTCTTGTAGGATTTCTCAGTGTCGATAACGATACTCGAAAGTGCGCGTATGGGTCGTGTCGTCCACGACTCCGCGAGCCGCGCAGCTTTGAGAAGCGTCCGCTCAAGGGATGCGACCGACTGGGTGGAAAATGGACCAGGCGGCTGCGGGAATGGAGCATCTCCATA
>JBBPMS010000347.1:0-21216 GCA_038090435.1 Phylloporus scabripes | reverse complement strand
CCTCGAGTTGTAGTGCGAATTTGACATGATAGCGATATGATAGTAACATGACGGGGAAGGAACCCATGTTCAGATCAGGAGCGACCCACACTAAACGAGTGACGGCGATGATACAAGCTATTGGTGATAAGTTTGCTGAACTCTTTGAAGTTTTTCGCCAGAGCCGGAAGCGCGCAGCGCTTGACGGAAGCGTGTGACATTTTTGACGGAAAGGTCCGAGTGTGTAACAGCCAGACGTTCGCACCATTAGGCAGACGAGGCGGCATTAAGAAAGAGAACAGCAGCGCCTGAACGATCAGTTTATCTCGCTTGTTCAAACTCATTGGAGGTCACATATATTCCTTACTGAGATGGCTGCGACAGGTTCGAGGCAAAGCTGTGTGAAGCCTTTTCAACTAACGCTGTTTCCTCTAGGGGTTAGGACTCTCGTGTTCGAACGAGAGCACGGTTCAGCGTCCTAGTAGATTTACAAGCTCCCCCGATGCTCCCTTGCCGAACTGGCCCACAACTCTGTTATACAGAGTGGTTTTGGAATCGAAATCAAACGCCACTGGCTAGACAAAGAGTGGTACCTTGCAGGAGCCGCCGGGAATGATATTGACAAGGTAAATGATGAAAACTTTTCGGTTGCTTTTGCTAATTGGAAATGATATTCATAGACGAACGTGCCAGATATCCGACTTGCCTGCCACCACCGAACGCCGGTTGAAGAGTTAGAGACGATTAACGTGTGCTAGGTTGTTGAACAGGATATCTAGTAAATGATCCCATTATCTCGCATTGCGCTCCCCTCATCTCACAGTATTGTGTTCAGGGATGCCACAGCCACTTACGTACCTGCACCCTGTCGAATATACTGCCAAAATTGTTACAAATACCCCTCAACATGCTTGACGCTGACAAAGCACAAAGTCGCAATCGACTTGAACCGATTTAACCTCGATTAATGCTGTGGGAGCGACAGGTATGGAAGACCGTAACATTTGGTGCCTGTCATGAATAGCCTCGTATCATAGGGTCCGTATGTACCTGGTCTTTCCCTTGGCCGAGCCTGGATCAGGAAACCCACTGTATACTTATCTGGTTAAGTTGGGGGGCTAGCGTTTCTAACGCCCAGCATCTGCGACTGCTGTGACCAAACAAGTCCTGAATCGACTTATATAAATTCTTCAGGGCGGCTTATCGGATTCGTGTCCCCCATTCCCTTGACCCACGAATCATTCTCTCCTGGACATCACTTCCTGGACATCATCCTAGTACCGTGGTTCACACCATGTCAGACGTGAGATCGCCTATGCCGGTAATGTCCGAGAATCGTGTTTGGCCGCCCCGTACCATTGTCCTTTGCTTCGATGGTACTAACGGGCACTATGACGCTCAAGTAGGTCCCTCTGTAAAAGCGAAATTAGCGGATAGCTCATCGCCAATGATGACAGAATACCAACGTGGTCAAACTTTTTGGCATGCTCCGTAAAGATTGTACAGAACAGCAAGTGACTTACTACCAGGTACGGCCACTAACTTGGCCGGACGAGCCCTAAGCGTAGTGCTGTCTAGGCGGGAATCGGTACATATTTTGCACCTGGAATTGTCTCACCACTCTTCACTTGGTTTGCATCCCTGCTGGATGAAGCAGTTGCCTGGTTCGTGGCCTATGATTCGTAACCGGCATCTGTAATAGATATTATGTAGGTATCTGGATGCACATGTAATGGGAGGTTACGAGTTCCTCATGAATAATTATCGCTCCGGGGACAAGATCTGCTTATTTGGTGCGTTGTGCGTTATCTCGACCAAGTTCACTTCTCATCTAAAGCCAGGCTTCTCTCGTGGAGCGTACACTGCCCGCGCTTTGGCTGGAATGCTGAACAAGGTAATTTGTACACTTAGGAGTCAATTTTACCCCCAAATTGAGTAACGTTGTAAAGGTCGGGCTACTGCCAGGAGACAACCTCGAACAAATAAATTTCGCCTACAAGGCATACAAACGGAGTGACAAGGAAGGAAACCAGCTTGCCGCTGGTTTTAAGCAGACCTTTGCGAGGGACGTCAAAGTAGAATTCGTAGGCGTATGGTAGGCGTCTTGCACACGATACATAATTCTTTGTCACTCACCTACTCCAAGGGACACAGTACAATCGACTGGGATGATGGTTAATCGTCAATTACCGTTCTCGGATACCAACAATGACATTAGGGTATTCCGGCAAGCCCTTTCCCTTGACGAAGTATATCTCACTCAACATGGCGAGGAACCTTGCTGAGTTTCGTCCCTAGCATCGTTCTAGATTCCGGCCAAATCTATACCATTGGTCTGGGCACGAGGAAGCGACCGAGTCGAAAAGAGCATCCATTTGGAACTTCTCTTCTCTCAAATCAGCTTTCCGGCGACTCTTCAAGAGCAAGACCCCAGGGAGTGAATACCTTCCGGTCCGCAATGGGCTTCTGCCTAACGAAGCTGAGCAGAACCTGTGTGGTGATACGGTGGCGCCAGACGGGAGGCAGACCAGTACAGAGTCTGCTACTGGTCAAGCATCGTCCACCTGCACGGATGTGTTGGAGGTGTGGTTCTCGGGTTGCCATAGCGGTTAGCACAAGCTTTACACAATTGAAATTTGCTCGTACGGCTTGCTCAAGTCTTCTGCAGATATCGGTGGTGGAAATGTTCGTGACGATGTCAAGGTTTCCCTTGCGCAGATCCCGTTGCATTGGATGGTAGAACAAATCATAGACTCGAAATGTGGAATCCTCTTTGACAACGAACAACTCGCAAACATTGGTTTTGAACTCCCTTCCCCTCAGGCGCCAGCGGCTGGTAAACAGATTTTGCCAGATTCGCTCGTTGACGACCATCCGACAAGTGGTGCTGTGCATAGTGATTCTTCCCCTATGCCCGCCACGATGGCGAACCGGTCTGTTCCAATTCTCGAAAGCTATCCCGAGCATGCGGATGCTATCGCGCCGTTATTCGATCAGTTGGAGACAAACAAGTTATGGTGGTTGCTAGAAATTATACCCTCATCCAATGCATGGCAGGATCCAAAGGGAGTGTGGCACACTGCATGGAGGTGAGCGCTGCACCGATGGTGCTTCACTGAATTTGTTGACGAACTCAAAACCGGGTTGGACCAGCATTAACTTGGGCAGGGGACGCCTAATTCGGCCTGAGAAACCAAAGTTTCATCACACCGTGAAACAAAGAATGGACTATGAACCACTCAAGTACAGACCGCGAGCAGTTTGGGATCAGCATGAAATTTACGTTTGACCGCCTGGCGAATTGGTACTATCTGTACTACTTTATGAATATAACGATCATCCACGTTCTTATTCGGACCGTATCATATCTTTGTCGATCTTACCTAGTGAAAAACCATTTTTTTTGCCACGATGTGTTCCGATTACGGTTGCCGCCATGGAAATGGGTACGTAGGTGACGATTTATTCCAAGTTTCGTCAGGATGAGCAACTTAGGCGAGTGGCACTTGTGTCCTTCGCGTTGCTTGTCCTCGTGCCGACTCGTCCCCTCTTTTTCGTCGCACCCGCCCTCCACACTTGTCCTCCGTCCGTACCTTACCATGCTGCCTCGCGGCTCACTTTGATCTGGCAGGTTCCAGGACCGGAGAGCGCCTCGCGCTCCCACCGGTCGCACTTGATATCCCTCAATGTGTTTACGCTGTAAATATATTTCGTCTTTCTTTCTCATCCCGCAGCGCACGCAGGGACGACCAGAGATAGTCTTGCTCTGGCCTAACACCATTGATTGAAGATGTATTCCAGAACACCGCCCATTGGAGTTATTTTCATTATGGTCCGGTACTAGGTTCTGTGTACTTACTCCATTTGCTGATGAAAGGTTCAAGTCTTCTGTTTAGGAAGCGCAAGGGCTACGCCCAAAGGAGACGCTTCCAGGAATGTCTGGAGACATATTTATGCACTGTCATGCTATACCACTGGCTCCAAGCCAGAGCTTCTGGAATGGAAGACGGATATTCTACTCCTGAAACTGTTACAGCATTCCATTAACCTAATACACTATCTTTCGCGGTTGTAAAAACATGCCATGAAGCGTTTTCATGTGGTACTGTAAGTACACGAAGTGAATCATGGGAGTAAGAGGAATAACGCGTTAATGAGTGAAGTATAGCAATGGGTGCAAGTACTGCGCATCGCCAAGAACTGTGATGAAATTCGTACGCAACGACGTATGCTAGAACCTCGAGTTGTAGTGCAAACTTGTCATGATAGCGATGTGATAGTAACATGAGGGGGAAGGAACTCATGTTCGGATCAGGGGCGGCCTTGTATCACACACTAAACGAGTGACGACGACGACGAACGTTATTGGCGACAAGTGTTCACAGAGTTTAGGCGTAAATGTTATCACCAAGATATAGATGAGGTTATCAACTCAAATCAGAATCGATCAAATATAGAATAAATACAAATCGATCCGACGTGATGATTAAAAATGAGGGGACAGGACACTTGTCTAGACAGACATCATCCCAAAAACGAAGAGTCAGATTAGACCCAATTGAGCCCTGAGAAGTGCGAGATTGCATGCGGAGATGATTGATGAGCATGGTATGAATTGAGACCAGACCTAAGTCTTTTGCGATGACTGAGATATTAGAAATTCTGAGGCCAATGTTTCTTGCTGTGCCTGGAGAAGTCTGGTTGTATGGTCTCTTCTGATGGCACGCGAATACCCGCGAATGGCGTTGGCGTGGAGTATGACACTATGTTACGGCGTGCCACGGTGAAAGTGGGTGTCACCAAAGGAGACGATGACAGGCCAACTGCTGTCGTAGAGCCGACACCGCCTGTTTCATTCGCGCTGCCACCAACGGCAGTGGGCGGCTGATTAGAGGGAGTAGTGTGTGAGATATGATACCAAAGCCCAACTCCGATCCCGACACACTAAAAAAAGGTTTGAGAATTCAGTACTAGACCGATCAGAGAGTACCCACGACGAGTATGAAAACGCCAGTCACCCAGACCCAACGGGATAAGCGATTGGTTCCACTCTGAGTCTTGCTCAACCAAGAACTAGGGGTGGATTAATCTCTGTCGACCTTACGACAAGCCTTTCCTACCTGGGTTTTTTTTCTTCTTTAGCAATCATACTGAACCGCCTCCAGAAGTCATCCCCACGTTCCCCACGTTTTGGCAGCAAATTATCCTCAGAGTTTCCACGCATGATTCCTTCTGAAAATTTGACCTCAGGTGGAGCGGGGGACTTGGAGGGGCGAACGAAGACAGGGGTAATGGGGGTCATCGGTGGTTGAAGAGGGTGAGGCGTGCTCGGCACGGCCGGCCTATGAACAGCTGTCTGATAGATAGGTGGGGGCATACGAGGGAGGTCCGTGTTTGCCTGCGGGCGGGTGACACGAAGGGCTGGAGGGACCTGCCCCATCTGTGATGGTTCCTTGGACTGGACTGGGGAGGGGGTGGTGGGTGAGAGATTTGAAACATTCAGGTTGGCGATGGGAGCAGGGTAACCAGGTCGAGGAGCCGCCAAGGGAACTGCCTGGGCTGGACGGGACACACTAGGAGCGAGAGCAGATGGGGGATTTCCTCTATCATACCTAGGAGTGGATGTGGTCAGTGAGGCGGAATAATGTGTTGATCGACGTACATGTTATAGGCTGGTGTTCGTAGCCGGCTCTGCTGGTCTTCGAACTCTGGTAGGCTGAAAGGGTATCAAAATGGTTGTATGGTATCTGACAGGATGGACTGATATCAAGGGAATGGAAGCCTCGTCAAAGGACGGGGCAGCGAAAGTGATTGGCCCGAAAACAGCTCGGGGAGAAGAGGATATGAGAACAAGTTTGAGAGTCTTGGTTACCGCCAATTGTGTGACATGGCAATCAAGAAGCAACGTCGGCTAACAGTGCTCCCATGCGACACCACTGATCTCAACATAACAACTCCCCGTATCTTCCAAGCTCAGGCTCAATACTGTGAATGATATGACCATACCCAAAGCACGACGTCCGTGTCACTACCCCCACTACGGCGACACCCGGCGTAGGCCAGTATTAATAACCAGCCGTCTGGATGGGGCGCGGCAGATCGTCGACAACTGGTAGTCAACCGGCCGCCAGTCTAGACACTAGAAGTACATTACCCCCTGTTCGGCGGGGGGAAGTTACTGCGCGATGTCACATTCCCACTGGCGCCGACACGGTACGTATGCTCGTTCATATCCTGCACGTGACTATATTTTGTTTGGCTCTATTGACACTCTGGCACGGCGCGTCGCGTCGCGTGCGTCTCTTCCCTTGCGACCCTCACCATGGCCAAGCGAAAGAGTAATGTCGACAGTGATGATGATGTTGCCACATCATCCCAGGCGTCCAAGCGCGCGAGAACAGAGGATAGCGATAACCCCGATCGGGATCTTGCTACGTCTCCGCGACGTGAAAGGAAGCCAATTATCAATGGCAAGGGCAAGGGCAAGGCCGAGGAGTATGACACTGACGATGACGAAGAGGAAGACATCCACCGTGATGAAGAAGCGGACGAGGAGGCAGAGAAGAGATTCGAGGAAGACCACGGCGAGGCTATCCGCCGTAAGCTAGAGCAGCGTCGCAACACCATCGGTGTATGTGGTTTCTTGTCTGGTCGGGCACCTCTGATATCATCCTCCAAAGAGTGTTGCAGAACACGGTATCATAGAATCTGTGGAGATGAAGCAGTTCATGTGTCATCCTCATTTGACATTCACGTTCGGGCCCCAGGTCAATTTCATCATCGGTAAGCACCGGTTCAACCAGGTGCATGACAATCGCTGAGCCACACTCTAAGGACATAACGGAAGTAAGCTATATGTGTTGACTCTCTTTAAACTACTAATGATCGAAATTGCCCCTAATAGGTGGAAAGAGTGCAGTTTTATCTGCCATCACGATTGCTCTTGGTGGCAAATCAACTTCCACTGGGCGTGGTAGTGGACTCAAATCATTTATTCGTGAGGGCCAGTAGTAAGTTTTACTTTCATCCACTACCACATTGCTCACGCCCTTTGCACAGCAAGGCCGAAGTCACCATTTCATTAAAGAATCAAGGTGAAGAAGCTTACAAGCCCAAAGAGTACGGGAAAAGTATCGTCATTCGACGTACTTTCACGCGTGAGGGATCTTCTTCCTGGAAAATCATGAGCAAGGACGGTACTGTCATCTCCAACAAGAGAGATGAACTAGCTGCTATCTGCGATCACATGAATGTCCAGGTTGATAATCCTATGAATGTCCTTACTCAAGGTAAGATCTCAGCGAATAAAGGTACGGCTGGCCATTGACTGTCTCCAGATGCTGCGCGGCAATTTTTGAATGCATCGCATCCCTCTGATAAATACAAGGTTCGTGTTGACTCTCGCGTCGAAAACATTGTTCGAACATCGTCCACCAGTTTTTCCTTCGCGGGACGCAACTGAGCCAGCTCAGCGAGGAGTATGATACCTGTCTGCAGAACATCAACCAGACAAAGAAGTTACTTGATCAGAAGAAAGAAGTCCTTCCAGACCTTCGAGACAGATTCAAGGAAGCCACCACACTCTTTCAGGAGGCATCCAAAGCTCGTGAACAGCGCTTTAGAGCTGATGAACTCAAGAAAGAACTCGCATGGGCCCACGTGGCTGCGAAACAAGAAGTAAGTCTTATTTTATATATTGTCGCGAAGTCACAATAACTGTTACTTAGGAAATGGAGGCCAAGTTTCAGGATGTAGCCAAGGCTCAGCACCGTCTGACGCGCGTTGAGGCCGAACTCCAAACAGCGCAGGTATGCTTACAGTTCTCAAAGTATGTCGTTAGCGAACTCGACAACGCTTTGTCAGTCCCAGTTCCGACTCGCTTCCCAAGAAGTCGAGCGATATGAAAAAGAACATTCCGAACTCGGGAATATCGATCATCTCAATACGAAACGCAATGAGCTCCAGGAGAAGATGCGAGTCAATAGGGTTCAGCTCAACGACTTCAAAGTGAGCGTGATAATTAAGACTGACGTACTTGTGCTGAGAGGCGTTTACAGAACGATCAAAAGGCGATGAATACTAGCCTGACAGCCCTAAATAGTTCTATAAAAGAATATGACGAGAGCATTGCGGAAGAGACTCGCCGCCTGGAGGCTCATACGCAGGCGAAGCGTGATGAATTTCACCGACGTCTTGATGCCGCGAAAGAGGCTGTTGCGGCAGCTGATCGTCGAAACAAGGAAATTATTGAACTGAAGCGCGGTGAGCTCATCAAAAGGGACGATATCAAGTCCAAAGGTCAAGCCGCTGACGACGAGAAGCGGCGGCTCCAGGAGCGAATCACCGAATGCCAGACGATGATTAACAAATGTAAAGACCAGGAGAAAAACAGTCTAGCTCCTTATGGTCTTGATATCAAAGGGGTCTTGCAGAGTATTAGCAGGTCGCAATGGTATGGGGATACCCCCATTGGACCACTTGGCCTTTACGTGAAGCTCAAGGACCAGAGATGGGCGCAGCTGTTGAGGGCGCAATTGGGAAACTTGATGACATCTTTTGCGTGTACGGATGCGAGGGACCGCGTGCAATTGAAGAAAATTCTTGATCAATCAAGAAAGTATGTCTTTGTTTGCTCTCTCTTTGTTTATGATGCTTACTTACTACTAGCTATCATGCTAACGTTATCATCTCAGAGAAGGATTTATTCGACTATACGGCCGGTGAGCCTCGCAAGGATGTCCTCACAGTTTTGCGCGCTTTAGATGTGCGTTGTCTGCTGAGATAAAGATCCTAATAACCTCCGGTCGAGACAGGTTTCCGACCCATACGTGCTTCGAGTCCTGATTAACTCGGGGAATATTGAAAGGACGGTACTTGCGACAGACCGCAAAGTTGGTGATGATACCCTTAAAAGCCTTGTCGGAGGTGGTGTTGCGTGGACAGCCGATCACATGCGGGTGACTAGATATCCGTACGTGCTTTGCGATCTTTTAATACTATGATTCATTACGATGGATTAGAGAGGGAGGCGGTTCATCCGTCAATCTCCCAAGGGTAAATGCCAATGATCCACGGCGGATGCTGTTCTCAACAAGTGATCTGGCTACTGCACGCCGGTATGTAAATGCTTGCTGATCCATGGCTTATTTTTATGTTTCCTTGTAGCGACTGGGAAAAAAATTTGCAGGTTGCCGAGTCAGAGTATAAAGCTACCCAAGCAATGATTAACCAGTATCGTCAAGACTACGATAGGGCGTGCCGGGAAATCGATACACTTTCTGTAAGTCATTGTCCTTGTTATCTTGGCATCGTGATATTATTTTTTTAGGGGTTGGAGCGACAAGCACACGACAATTTGCGAGCGGCAAAGGCCTCGCATACTCAGCTCCAAGAGGAGGCCAATGAAGAAATGCCGGCCGGAATCTCAGGATTAGAGAATGCAAAACAAGTGTGTATCCAGCTCAGCTCATACTGTATTAGGTTCATGTTGACTCTGCGCCTCACACAGGAAGCCGAGAAGGACAAAGCTTCTTTGTTGGAGCAATTTACCGATCTTGCACAGCGGAAAGCTATTGTTGATGAGCAACAGGCCTTGCTCCTGACGGAAAGTAATGCCATCAAGGAACAAATCCAGAACTTTGAGCAGCTCCGTGGCGGAATCACGGTTAGTATCCTTAAGCATTGCCGCGCGACCCCCTCAGACTGCTTTCGTGCAGGCCAAAATCGAAGCAGCTGTGGACACTCGATTGCAAGCGCAAAAGAATCTGAATTATTATGAAGAGAGGCGCAACGTTGAGAGCACAAAGGTCGTCGACACTGACGTTATCGCGAAAACACTTCAGGAAGAGTTTTCCAGCTGGTCAGAGCATGCAGCGCAGTACTGCGAAAGGGTTAGGGATCCCCGAAAAGTGGCTGAGGTACAGTGTGAACTCGATTCAGTTCAAGCAGCGTTGAAAGAACGAGAGCGTCGGTATGTGTTATACTTGGAGTGCTGACTTCGCGTTGACTCCATTTGAAAGACACGGTGCGAGTATCGAGGACATGACGATCGAAGTAAACAAGGCAAAGGCGAATTTGGATAACGCCGAACGTGACATCCGTAGCCTTTCCGCTCTAAACAACGTAAGCCCATTTCCACCTGGTACGTGGAGGGATGCCCACTCACATATTGTTTAGGCATTAAAGAAATCGCTTGTGACTCGCATTAATAGGTGGTACGATTTCCGGCGTCACATTGCTCTTCGTTGCAAGGTTGTATTCCAGTATCATCTTTCTGAACGGGGTTATTATGGGAAAGTGTTATTCGACCACGATGGTCAAACGTTGCAGCTCAAGGTTCAAACCGACGATCAAGCATTGACTCAAGGGAGGGACAAAGATCCCCGTTCCCTCAGCGGTGGCGAAAAATCATTCTCCACTATTTGTCTGCTTTTATCGTTGTGGGACTCAATTGGTTGTCCTTTGCGATGTCTTGGTAATTGATGACCCTGGTTCTTCCGCGTTGCTACCTCACACAATTGCAGATGAATTCGACGTTTTTATGGATGCCGTCAACCGCCGCATTAGTATGCGCATGATCGTACGTCGGATGTTGTGATCTCCTTTCATTGTCTCACCAGAACGACAGATTGACACTGCGAATGCGTCCGACAAGAAACAGTACATTTTGATCACTCCTCAGGATATGGGTAACGTTCAAGTTGGAAACACAGTGCGGGTGCACAGAATGAGTGACCCGGAACGTGGGCAAGGCACCTTGGCCTTCAATTGAGATCAGCCATTTCTACCGACTTGACTTACGGCATGACTTTTAACGGCCCGCAGTTTGATCGCCTTTATTCTACGCTGCGTATTATTTTACATCCATCCCGTCACGCGTCATTCCTCTATAATTAGCTAAATGGCATAGGTTGGCATTCTTTAATTCAGTGATGGCCTAACATCCTTCTCTAAACTCGGTCTAGCCTGCGACCCAACGTCTCTCGCTCGCACCATCAACTCTGCGTGCACCATCCCCTCTGCCACTCTCACCCGCCGCACCCTCACCGAACTGCTCTACGCCTTCTCCCTGACGCTTGCGTCCAGGGTGCCCGTCGTGTCTCAGCTCCTTGCTCGACATGCCTTGGATGGGGACTCCTAGGCCAGCGTACACATCACGAGATGTCGCGCCGGGGATGGTGCTCTGGCTCAAGCAATCAGCTCCACTCTCGGCAGTGGCATCTGGGTCGACAACGGTGTCGAGCAGGATAGAGCTGCCCTGTGGCTGACGACCTGTAGGACGTTAGCGACGGAGGTGTCGCCATTCGAGCTGCCCCACCTTCTGGCCTGTCATCGACGATGCCTTGGTTTCCTTGGGGGTGAAGAGGGTTTTTCCCTCGAGTGAGTGACCATGCGTGTGATGCATATTGGACTGAGGTGGATTCAGCCCGCGAGGCGAGTTTAAATCCTCCCGAGTGCACGATGAAGTCATATCATGTAATCACTAAATTGCATTTATGGGTAAGAATCACACTACATGAAGTTCCGGTGGGGTATGCAAGGACTCGCATGCTTCAGTCAATAAGCTTCTTGCCCTCGTCCCTGAATCGTTTGAGCTCTTTCTGCCAGGGCTCCCAGACGTCTCCATACTTTTTGATAAGCCTGGCAAGCTCTTCCCTCTGCTCTCTCTGTATGGTACACGTATCAGGGTGGTAACCTTTGCGCAGGGGCTCGTGACTGACCAGATTCCATGGCTCCTCGCCGCCATAAACGTCCGTGAACAGTTCACGAAGGTCGCTCTGCTTGATCGTCTCCGCCCGCTTGAGTGTGGAGATGACATCGTTCTTGAGTCTCGCCTTGAGTTCCTCTTCCTCCTTGTCATTCCACCAGCCCTTGGATTCCATGAATAGCCGGAAACGCGTGATCGGGTTGTCGATCTTCTTCCAATTCTCGACCTCTTGCCGACCACGGTACGCAAACGAGTCGTCTGACGTCGAGTGGTGACCAACGCGATATGTCATGGCTTCAACCAGGACAGCGCGGCCGCTTTCGAGGCATCGTCTACGCGCCTCCTTGACGGCGTTGAATACCGCCAAGATGTCGTTACCATCCACGCGAACGGTTTCGACACCATATCCGGGACCGCGGGCGGCGATGCCATCGCCATAATACTGTTCGTGCGACGGCGTTGAGATGGCGAAGCCATTATTACGTGCCAGAAAGATGGTTGGAGAGGGTATTGTCGAAGCAAGCAGCATGCCGGCGTGGAAGTCCCCTTCCGAAGCGGCACCTTCACCGAAGAACACGCATGCCACATTCTTGTTGCGCCTTGCAGGATCACGCTTGAGGGCGAATCCTACACCGGCGGCTTGTGGTATCTGGGTTGCAAGCGGAGACGAGATGGTATGAAAGTGATGTTCGGGGGAGCCGAAGTGCTATGTGAAGAAATTGATGTAGAAGGAGCAGTGCGAGGTATGGAATGGCCTACCATGGGCATCTGTCGACCTTTTCCGGACTTGTCTTCGTGGTTTCCAAAACATTGGGCCATTGTGGCATTGATCCCAAATCCTCTCCACAAGAGCACACCCAGTTCACGATATTGACCTGTAACGCATGATGATCGGAGCACTAGGATTCATCAAGACGGCACACCTAGTACTCTGATGTGACGTCAGCTGTATGTAAGACATAAAAGGACAAGACACACTCATCGTCATTAGCTAATGCCGCAGCAGAGCCAATGATAGTAGCTTCTTCCCCATACTATGAACGTGTTCGCCGATGGAGTTCCCAAGAGTGAGTTTTATATGAACTCACAGAAGTCATCTAAAATTGCTTGATTAGATCCGCCGGACATGGGAAGTATGTGCAAGTGACGCACGTAGAATGAGATCTTGCCTTGACGTTGTACATTATAGAGAATGTTGTCCAACGTCGGTAACAGCTGCATGTGCTCGTATCTGGCGAAAGATTGTCAAGGATGATTCGCGAACGCGAGGCTCAAACATACAACTTGCGGGCAAACTCTGGTGAGAGCTAAATGGCATGATGAGCAGAGGAGATGTGGCAAGGGAGGAAGGCTAACATCTGGTAGCTCTGCGCCTTCAATGGGGATGCCGACGCCATCTAGCACTCGATAAGTGGGAATCTGGCCAGCACCTTGGTTGACGGAATTGAAGAACTGGAGCTTTGGGGAGACGGGGGAGTTGGAAGCGGGGAGAACACCATGACTTGGCTGGAATTTGTGGGTAGCCGTTGCGAGGGATCTGACGAGTGGTCTGAACATTTGCGGGTCAAGTTCAAGGCTCGGAGCTTAACCAGGTCACGGCGGTAGTGTATTACATCATGACGGTAGCTTGCGCGCCTCCTCTGCAGCCTTTCGCCGACTACCCAACTGCAACGTCACGTAGTCCGCACCGCCCAAAACATGTTCCCCAGTCTGAGCCTTGGCCTTGGATTTGAGGCTGGCGCGCTTTTTAGCCGACTGGACGACGGACGGCAGTGGTGCGGGCGGGGGAACTTCTTTCTGTTTTACAGTCTTTTTCTGTATGGAGGATGTATTTACTAGCAAAGTATTCTGACTCGGACACTCACCACGCGTTTGTGTAGTTTTGCACTGCGGCCCATGGTCGATCGAGAACACTGTCGGAATCGGAAATGACACCATCCGAACTTGTTCCCACGAATACCCCCGGTTTGACTTGAAAACTCGGTTTGTCTCTTTTCTCCTCATCCACCATGTCGCTCCCTCAACCCGTCCCGCCCTCTTGGAAGGTCCGTCCTCTCTTTCTTCCTCGCTCATATCTAGCTCAATCTCCCAAAGGATCTTGGAAAGTCCTCCAATGACTTGCTCTCCAAGGACTACCATTTCTCTGGCACCTCCCTTGAGGTAAAAACAAAGACGCCCTCTAAAGTCACCTTCAAGGTCGCCGGTCTTCGCGACTCCAAGACCCAGGGCATCACTGGTGACCTCGAGGCAAAATATGTTGACCAGAAGAACGGCCTCGTTTTTACCGAGACCTGGACAACATCAAACGTCATCAAGTCTCAAATTGAGCTTGAAAACTACATTGCCAAGGGCCTCAAGCTCGACGTCAATGCTTCTCTGATCCCCGACAAGGGCTCAAAGTCCGCTCTCCTCAACGTCATCTACAAGCAGTCAGGTATTCATACACGTGGTGCTCTTGACATCTTCAAGGTGATATCCCAGTCCTTCTCGTTCTCCCTTCCTTACCCACCTCTTGGTCAGGGCCCCACTTTCACTGCGGATACTGTCTTTGGTCGGGACGGTTTGCTTTTTGGTGCCGAGGCTGCTTACAACGTCACCGAGGGCAAGATTACCCGCTACGCTACTGCTCTTGGCTACAATGCTCCAGAGTATGCCCTCACCGTACATGGTCTCAATAATCTCAACACCTTTTCTGCGAGCTACTACCACCGAGTCACCCCCGACGTCGAAGCTGGTGCCAAGGCCGTTTATGACACCAAGTCCCCCACCTCGGGCGTCTCGCTCGAAGTCGGTGCTAAGGCGTATGTCTCATTGATCTGTAGTAATTGCTTATCTCATTTTTTTTTCAGTTTCCTTGATTCGGCCGCGTTTGTCAAGGCCAAGATCAACAATGCAGGTGTCCTTGCCCTTGGTCGGTTTCCACATTCGTGCATGAATTATCACGTAACTCACAGGGTGTATAGGCTACACTCAAACTCTCCGCCCAGGTGTAAAAGCATCGTTCGGTCTTGCCCTGGATACTCAACGCTTGAACGAGGCTGTTCCTTCTGGGCCCGCCCACAAGGTTGGCGCTTCTCTCACTTTCGACGCCTAAAATTATCCCATAGACCATAATGGAGTGTGTTATACTATGTGCACAATACAATCACGTCGCAAACAATGGTAAACTATGCTAAGGCGTCATACAGCTATGGCTCGCGTAAGTACGGATACCGTAAGGATGTATCACGCGAACACATCATGGAGCCAGGCTTCGTAGTCGTACTCTGGCTCTCCAGCTTCATTCTTGGAGCAAGGTAGCGCCTCCCTTAGATAATCGATTGCACTAACGGGGAGTTGAGCCAATCTCAAGTCTAGCTCAGTCACAAATGGCTGCAAGTAGTCTTAAGTTTGACTATCACCCATGACGCTGGATAGAGCCCACCTTGTCTCTCGCAATGCCACGGAAGGATTCTCGTAGTTGTTCGGGAGATGTCTGATCCTCCATAATGTCCACCTATTTCAACTCTCGTGGGTGCTCGAGGCAAGCAACAGAGCTGCGAACGCATACCAAAAGATTGATGAAAGCTTCAAAGGTCACCGCTCCATAGTCTTGGACCAATTGGTCGTAGATGTAAACCAAGTCTTCGTCCTGTATTGTTATCAGAACATCACGATTTGCACCACGAGTTGTGCGCACCGAGTATATGATCCCAACACTGGCTAGGGCCGCACTGAATTCCGACAGGATGAGTGTGTTGGTTTCATCTCGGTCAAAGTATCGGAATGTGCTCTCAAATTGTTCCAACTGAGCTGGTGTCAAGTTGGTCATGTTCCTCGATACAATCTGCCACACGTCAGTACATGTCACGTCACGGCAAAGGGTACGAACTTGGTTGTCGATAAAGGAAATCTTCTTGGCGATGGCTTGAGTAACGAGTTCAAGTTCAAAGTCGAGGTCTTGCCAAGTAAACACGGTGTAGTCGTTTTCCTCGACGTTGGCTTCCGTGCAGTCATGTTCGGACTTGGCCACGCGATCCAGAGCTTCAGCCAGACCGGGAACTCGAAGTTGTATCTTTCGGACTTGCTCTTGCTGCTCCTGTGGGGAGATAGTCAAATAGAGAAACCAAAGGAAACGACATGGCAAACCTCTAATGGCCCTTCGACACCAGCTAGATCGAGCGAGATACCGTGTAGACGTTGCGAAAAGTCGTTGGCGAGATCGGCAAATTGTTTTCGAAGGGATTCTTTAATCCTAGGAAACATCAGGTGTGGTCGCATAAGTGCAGTGACAGACGTACTGTCGTATTTGTGCATTTATTGAACGGGAACGCTTCGCCTCCGAGTCTAATAGTTCATTCCATGCAATGTCTATGTCCTACAGATCTGGGTGAGTGTGGAACCGATAGATTTTGACTCTGCCAACCGAAAGAGCAAGTCCAGCAGGAGGGACGTATTCTCTCAACCCATATGTCTTCAACTTTGTTTGGATATTGCCAAAAAGAGTGGTGACATCTTGTCGTTCCGTGACCCAGATTCGTTTCGTCGTTTGTTTATACGTTGTGAAAGCCGAGGACTGTCCCTTGGCGTCTGTGTACGTACCAGTGAATCTACTTGCCTTCCATTGTTCCTGGACTTCGCTCAGTGCATGGAGTAACTATAATAACAATCAGAGAGCGAGAAGAGATTCGAAAAAGTCAACAAACATTGCGAGCCCTACGTTCATAATCGTTCTTGTTTAACCATACCGACTGCATAAGTTCCGCGAACTTTTCGACGCGACGAGAGACCGTCTCCGCCTGATCTGTACAGGGAGTTTAGAAGCAACGGAAATTTTTGGAACACAGCGACTGACCCATAGAGGAAAAAGCATGGAAGTAACTGGCGATATAAGTCATCACACTACGTTCGTCTGGGCGGTCCGAGTCACATAGATCTTCGACCTCAAGCAGTTGCTAGCAACGGCATCTCAGAAATGGTCCCCACCCAGGATGAGGACAACACTGACTGGGATTCCAAGGTGATCAGCAGCAACCTGGAATGCCAGGCGCGTATTTCCATGACGATCTGACTGTGTCGATGTCACACCTGGGAGATGAGAGGTAAAGAAGCTTCTTACTTTGTCAAGTTTGTCATAGTCCAGAAGGTCCGGACGATGGCAATGAATGAGGGCACACCTGAGCACAACGATGAGGGAGATATGCAGCAAAAGAACAGAAAACGCTGACAGTGCAAGACCATCTGACCAGCTAACAGAAAAGTCCTGGACATCAACTTCTCTATAGGGAGCGGTTTTTCGCTGACACCAAAGCAAAAGGCCTTCCTTGGCTGAGAGGCCCTCCTCGCTTGGAGTGATGTTCAGACAATGCCATCTGTGTCGTTGCGAATCACCCACCTAATGTCTGCGATCGTAAACCGCAGGACCAAGGTCCATATCATGCCGAGAATAAGCTTGAGACTACCATCCATTATATCTGCAAATGATCTTGCTGAGCAATGGGGGTCACACCATGTCTTCCGCGGAACAAGCGTACCCTCAGGACCAATGTTGGTCAACTTGATGCCCCTCTGCCTGATAAACTCCAATGCTTTGTTCACGTTTTCTGCTTTTTGAACGCGCATCTTTGGATTCTTGTTGTATCTTCCGAGAGAAGTATCTCCTGAAAGCGACTTGAGTGCCGACATCACGCAGAGGACGGTGATGGTTACCCATGATCTCCTGGAACACGAGAGTGAGGGATCAGGCTACAGAACATGGTGCGCGAGATCGACAGACCATCAATTGGATGAGACGCACGCCATCCGAGAGATCCTCCACGAGCGAGCGCATAGGTGGGTATCCGTTCGCCTCCAACTTGGTGTTGAGCCTGGGGATTGTGAGCAGGGCCGACGATAGGGCAGAGAGATGGCACAGACCATTTGCAGAATGTCCTCTCCTGTGTCGAGTCCATGGTGTGCTTGCTCAAAGGTGGGGGGACGCGATGGCGTTAAACAGGCGATATTGGTGGACGCGTTGATTACGTACGACGCGACTTGCAACTTTGGCTTGACCCACCATGGCTACAACGCAGTTTGACCGGATATTCCATGGTCTATCAACAGAAGTTGGAAGTGAGTGCAATCCTTGCGGGACGCCATCATACTAAACGGGCACCACAGAACTGCGACTCGCCAACAGTGGTATGGCTTGGAAGGGCGAAGAAAACGAGGCGGTGACAGCGATACCCGCAGACGAAATCAAGTGGGCGCAATGGTTTCGCGTCGCGAGAAATTTCCAGCTCAAAGTCGGGCTAAAGGACAGGCGGAGAGAAACATTTGATGGCTTCGTGCGCGAGGTGCGTGGAGAGCTCTCTCAAGAGGACATATTTGAACAACTCTTGTCATAGGATCACGACAAAATTGCGAGTTTACTCAAGCAACACTTTGGCGTGACGTTGGAGATAAAGGATGTAACATTCAAAGGGTGGAATTGGGGTGTCACTGATATCCAAGGTTCGTTTTCGGGCAGCGTATGACCTATTAGTTCTCACCGCTGCTCAGGACAAGAGCTAGCGTTTCTGGTGTCGAACAAGACTGCTTTTGAGTTACCTCTGAAGCAGGTCGCCAACTCCAACATTGCCGGACGAACAGAAGTATCCCTCGAATTCGTGCCCACATCCCCAGGTAAAAAGGCCTCAAAGTCTGCTCCGGATGAGATGGTCGAGATTCGTTTCTATGTCCCTGGTACCCAGTCAAAGTCGCGTGGTTCAGATGCTGGCTCGGAAAAGTCTGATGGGGAGGACGATGGAGAGGAAGTTAGCGCAGCTCAAGCCTTCCACGATGCCATCAAAGACAAGGCCGAAATTGGACAAGTATTGGGTGATCTCGTATTGAGCTTCGAAGAAGTGCTTGTACTCACTCCTCGTGGACGTTATGATGTGGACATGTTCCTTGACTTTCTACGACTTCGCGGCAAGACTTATGATTACAAAATTCTCTATTCAAGCATCGCAAGATTGTTCTTACTTCCCAAGGACGATCAACATGTTCTTTTCATTGTGAGTGTCACTTGTTCTCTCCGAATGGCATTCCAACCATCAAAAGCTCGGTCTCAGCACACCGATTAGACAAGGTCAAACCAGATATCAGTATTTAGTTATGCAATTCGCGCGAGAGGAAGAAACCACGGCTGAGCTGAACATGTCCGAGTGCGTTCGTACCCCATTCACTCGTGCTGCCTTTGGCTGAACGACCCTACCAGGGAGGAGATCGCGAAATATGATAGACTGAAAAAGAACTATGAAGACCCTACGTTCGAGGTCGTATCAGGAGTCTTCCGTGCCTTGTCAAAGAAGAAAATCATTGGTTCAGGCTCCTTCTCAAGGTACCTATCGTCCGCTTCTTTACGACTCCCTATGCTGAAATATGGACCATGGCAGTCGCGACGGACATCCTGGCATCAAAGCCAATCTCAAGGCCGTTCAAGGTGACTTATTCATGCTCGAAAAATACATCTTTTTCGTGTCCAAACAACCCACACTCATTGAGCTCGGTGAAATCCACCAATGTGTATTCTCTCGTGTCGGCGCAAGCATGGGTGCGAGTGCTGCACGTACCTTTGACCTCAAGATCGTCACCAAGAGTGGGCCGGAATACACATTTACGTCGATCAACAAGGAGGAGCACGAACCCGTTGAGACGTTCCTCAAAGATAAAAAGGTCAAGATCAAGAACGAGATGGTGGCCGATGTGGACATGATGATGGCCGCTGGCGGTGGCGACTCGGATGAGGAGATGCAAAGCGTAGCGAGTAGCGGCGATGAACAACCAAAGCCTCGCATCGGTAGAGATGAGGACGACAGTGAAGAAGGTGCGTCATCCGTCACGCGCTTTTGAGTCTACGCTCATGTTCGTTTAGACGAGGATTTCCTGGCGTCGTCAAGCGACGCGGGATCGCCGAGCGAGAGTGACTCTGAGTCAGGGGGCGGCGTCACGGCCTCGGACGCGAGTGGTGACCGGGAAATGGCCAAGGCTGCGAAAGCGGGGAAGAAGAAACTTACCAAGAAAAAATCCAAGGCCGCAGCAGAGGGCAGCGACGCGGAAGACGAGCCCAAGAAGAAACCCGCCAAGCCGAAAGCAAAGCCTAAACCAAAGAAAGAGGACGAAGGTGATGCCATGGAGGTGGATGAGGAAAAGCCAAAACCCAGACCTAAGCCCAAGCCAAAGGTCAAGGGGGGCGATGACGAAGGGCCGGTGAAAAAGAAATTGAAGACGTCGACATGATCATTGATGTTTATTGTTGCATTGCTCACTCATGCTGCCTTTATGACTGCGGATAATATGTGTAAAGTACACTAAGTACATATCTACATGCAAACATGTATATTCCGTGAACAAAATAAGTCGGAGCTAATCAAAAAAGACGTGTATATGCGCACGTCACTATATTGTCACGTATCGCCTTTCCGTTTCGCCAGCAAGGACCCAGGCTCAAAGGCGATATTGGCGGTTGGCGACTGGTTGAAAGGAGGTGGCACACTGATAAGAGGTTGGGCGGGACGACTTGACACGGACTGTTTTCTGGTCCGAGTACGCGTGAGTGGTTTCGCTTGCGAAAGAGATTCCCCTGTTTTGGCAAATAGCACATGTCGTTCCTGGTAGAGAACGTATGACTAGGGGACGGATGAGCATCTCAGTCGAGACGAAACAACAGTTGGCTTACACGAGCGACAAGTATGACCTGCATCCATTGTTCTCCGTCCTTGGGGTTACAACAGAACACGTGAAGATAATCCGCGGCATTTTCAAATAACGAAAGATGATCGGTAGACTTGATGGCAAATACGAAACCCTTGGGCGCCTTGTGTCCCCGAGTTACAAAATAGGCATCAAAATTAGACAATGAACACAAAAAGACTTCGTCCTTTCCCTAGACATTCGGATCAGGAATGTGTCAAGGAAGCCACCATCAAACGTACCGTGTCCCGTTTAGATAACCATATACCGTGTTCGCGAAGTTCCATCCAACGCTTGCTCCACTTTCCACGCTTGCTCTCCCATTCGACCCAGCCGCGATGAGTGGGAGAGCTAGTAGGTAAGGCCTGCGCTGACTGGTAAGTCACGTTCCTCTTACAGCCAAGGATGACTGACAGAACGACTCAATAACTTTGCCAGCGGGGTATGCTTGATAACGAAGGCGTTCAACAACTTGGCTTTGTTCCACGAGGCAGAAACGTCGGCTAGGAGTTCGTATTCCCGTATCGGCCGCTCTGCAGCCAACGCGACTTGAGCACGCAGAATAACCGCAAGAAGAGAGCCCTTACCCATACCGTAATCCTGCGCCACTTCAAAGAGCATCCACGATCCCGATCGATCCAGCATTCCCTGACTAGCCACAGCACCTACGACATCGCCCGCGTTCGTAGTAGGCCCAATCTCAACAATATTGAACCGCTGCATGTCCCCGATGAAGATCCCCCGAGCGGGCAATATGTTTGGCGAGTCCACCCTGCTTGAATTGATTGAGGAGACGAGCCTTGGAGAGCTTCCCGAGGGTAGTCTTCTCCATCTGA
>JBBPMS010000346.1:11120-21319 GCA_038090435.1 Phylloporus scabripes | reverse complement strand
GCGATTCCGCATGCGGGAGGTCGGCTTTTCGAAGCCGGCATGGAGGAATTCCTCTCCAGGAGAAAGGAAATCTTGGGCAATAGTGCGTCCACGAATAAGCCATGAATGGTCTCTGATTATGCTATAAACCTGCAGTTCCGATTGTTGTTGTCCTGACGAAACTAGACCTGCTGGACATGATGTTACGCATGGATATCTGGGACACAATCACTGGGGATTCAGAAAAAGAAAAGGTAGTTCTACAAAAACGCAGAGATGCATTTCTTCTTGAGCACTGCATCAACCCCCTCCTACGCGCAGGGGGAAATGACATACCATGGGTAGCTATCTCAGGTGTGTTCCACTTTGATTCCCACTCCCTTTTCTTGGATTAACAGCATGACAGCTGAAGCCTGGCGAGGTCTAGAATCAACTATACCTGAGCTAGTCACGAAGACAATCTCCGAGATCAAACGACGTGCCAAAACCGACCCATCCTATGCAGATACGTCCGACTGGTCAAGTTTCGAGCGCGATGCCTTGCTCCATGCTGTTGGAATGGCTTTTGGACGAAATATCGAAGACATGACTAATCTTACCTTGGCGTACGCCTCACCTTATCATTCTCAGACCCGGACTTATATTTCTGTAGGTTAGGGAAAAAGAGTGGGTTCTTGCTACCTAGATAATATATTTCTAAGTGTTATTCTAGAATACTGGAAGAATTTCAGCGCGAGCCTTACGTTTTCTGCCGAGAGAGTGAAAGAGTACCTGCTTGTCATACACGAGGACATAATCCGGATTTGGAACTTCAATGATCCAGAGATGGTGAGACCTTGTCCTTCTTCATCCGAGGGTGCTTGACGCCACGTAGGCCCTACGGAACGACGCTTTCAAGGCAGCCTTGTTGGACCCGTATGATCGTGGGGTGCATGACACAAAGGGTGTCTTGTAAGTTATATCTTTCAACAACCTGAAATAGTGCCCGACGAAATATCCAGGGGCCCTGTAACGTCGGCCATCAAACGCTTCATGGCTTATATCGTGGACATCGTTTATGTTATGAAGCTTCTCTTTGTCCTTGCGTGGCGAAGATCCGTCACATCACAAGACGTTAGTCTCGCACTCCAATGCTATGAGAAACCAGCGTATAGGAATCGTATCCACTTGGAAATTCGTGATTTCAATGTTGGCGCCAAAGTATTTCCGGGGGGACGCGACTCGGTCATGGAGAAGGTTGAAGTTCTCATCGGACGATTTGAGATTGATGACAGGGAGGTAGTGGAGTTGCGAAGTCGAATTTAAAGAGCACCGAGTGTCTGGGACCCCAATGTAGCCGCGACCTCCCAGTAGTTCGACGCGTCAGGTGGTGGTTGTAATGACAATTATGATAAGTTCTTGCGCCGTAGAATTGTATTGAACAGTTCAGCGAGCTCAGCATTACTTACTACGTGCCTCGACGTCGGACAAGAGCTGTGTCGACGGCGTGTTCGCGGTCACCATTGGGAAAATCGTACGAGCGGGCGGCGAGTTCCCCGAGGTACACGGTGGCCATTGACATTTAGATCGGACTTGCTAAAGGGATAATGGAACGAGAAAAGGTTCGAAACACGGGTGGCAGTGAGGAGGACCAAGTCGAGATACTATGTTCTCAAATCTTTCTGATAGGAAGCTGACCTAGTCATTATTGCCGGGAGAGGTACCCGGCCTGGAGACGGCAAAGAATACGACCGGGGTGAGCCACGGGATAGGTCAAGATGATGAAGGGCGAGATTATTCAAAAACTCAAATGGTCTGACATGTCCCGGTAGGCACCTCGGGATTGGTTCGCCCATCTCCCCCCCAATGGAGGAGTGAAACATTCGGAGACTCGAGTCGGGACTTTTGCCTTTGCGATTAGGAAGGGCTATCGATGTCTCAGTGCTCGCGCTTACTCCGTTGTCCACGGAGGAAGAGCTCACCAAAATCGGTTTAGCGGGTGTTGCGCTCGTGACCCAGCTCACGCCGCGTTCTCTGATCCGGTCACACTGATCTGCTGAATTCCTTTGATGTGGCCATTGGTGACTTGACAGGCTATCTCTTATCATCACAGTGAACTCAACTTCCATCCGTGACTGGACTGGCTGATGGAGGCTGTAGTCACGCTGGAAGAAACCAAGCTGTGGTTCATGGGCAGACTCAGTCTCAGTCGCATCGAGCAAGAAGAGGACATATAACCCTTGGACAAGAGGTGACTTTCGGGCCGAGGCGGGACGGAATGTACATGCAAATAACCGAGTGACGAGACGAACGTGCATAATGGCATTCCTGAAACAGCCCTACATAGTACGCGAGATACGGCACTCGCAAGACATTGCCCGGATTCTACACAGGCACGCATATGTGGATGCCAGTTATTCAGAGTAAAACTTTCTAGCTCCCTGTCACTCGATATCTTCAAATTCAGACACACGTGCGACGATTAAATTGCAAGAATCATGCAAACATTCCCCGCTTGATCATAAATTCCCGGGCATCCGTCAGGGTATACGACATGTCGACATGTTTCCAGTAGTTAGAGCAGGTATATGGAAAAGAAATTTACCATCTAACGAAGAAGCAAAACCAGAGAAAAGACAGTCATCCAGTCTCCGTCCTGCGACGGTCAGTGATCAGTACCATCCTCGTCCGGTTGTTGATTTTGAAAAAAAGGAAAGATGTGAAAAAAAAGAAAGAAAAAGAGGCTGATAATCAAAAAGAGTCATCTCAGTAGTCATGACGTTCGTTCAACGTGATCACGCCCGAACAGCTTTCCAGCATGATGCATACCTGGAAACAAACATGATGCGTCATAAAAAGAAAAGGACAGTCGACACAGCACGTACATGTTAACCATGTCCAACGCCGTCTCCGGGCCCTTGCGTATGCTGATTGGCATGACGTCGAATCCGTGCCTCCTAAATCTATCGGCAACGTGTGAGATAATCTCCGATAACGCGAATCACGTTCACGTACACTTCCTGATACCAGGGCTGTCTCGCAGCTGATCGCCAGATCACACATCCACCCGAGGACAACACTCTCGCGAGCTCCACCACCTCATCCTCGACATCCTTGGACCCTGGCGCAAACCAGTCCAGATGGTCCATGACGACGGCACGCGTGAGGGAGGCTGAAGAGAGACCACGCAGGACGCTGCGAGAGCATCGTTTCACTGGTACCCCAAAAAAGCCTAGTAAAGAACGCTTACTTGATGATCGAATCGGTGTGCAAACGGAAGGCATCAGTTGCCTTGGCATCGTCCGCTCTCAGCGTATCAAATCCCGCACGTGTGAGATAAGACGGACATGAGGTGGGGGTATAATGGCCAGTAAGGCACTGAAAAGAAGTTGTTCGAAAAACACGTGCGTGTCGCGCTCCATAGACGCACCAAGGGGTAAAAGTATGCGCCATCCTTGAATGAATAAGTTGCAGGGATGGGCTCCAGCGTGTCCCTGACGTATTCGTAGACGCTCCCTTCCTCGAGCAACATATTGCGCTGGTTCTGTGGGACACCGAGAGCATTCCAACAAAACGCAGGGGTTCTCAGGAGCGCGACAACGAGTGGGTTTAGAAGCACAGGTTTCAATTTTTCTTGCCAGATCCTTACTTGGTCCTTCGTTGTCGAAGCATTGCAAAGTTCTTCCGCATCCTTGGACACCCCTGCGAGACCAAAGATGAACTGAGCAAGACGGAGTGCCAAACCACTGTAGCCATTCTGGTAAAAGGATTTTGAGAATGCCTTGTCATTGATGTGCCAGAACTGATATGCAATAGAGGAGAGCAGCGGGGAGATCTTGGAATCCAGGAGCTCACGGAACTGGGGGTGTTTACCTTCTCCAAACAATGCGAAAAAGTCGGTATAATCCAGGGACAGCAACGCTGCGAGTTTGAGCTCCAAAAGATGGCCTTGACTGGGTGACGACGTCAGAGATATCGCCAGTTAGAGTAGTTACCATACCACGGGTTCATGTCCACACAATGTATCTGATGATTGTCATGTCAGATCGACAAATTGTGTTGGCATCGCGACTCACCCTCCTAGGTTGGGCAGCAATGGCATAATGCAAGGCATTGTCGCCTGCGGATGTGATGACCAACATGGAATCCTCAGGACCCAAATTCAAATGCTTCATATCCTCGAATGGATCCTCCTATTGGTCGGGTCAGATACCGTCCGGCATGGTTGATATAGCCGACGTGACCCTACCCATGTGAACGAGTAAATGAATGTCCTAAACTCTTTGTGCACCGGTTGCTGATAGTATGGCAATCTCCAAGGCTAAAATGGGAGTTCCAAATTTAGAGCGGTAACATACGGGGATAAGAGGCTACCCACGTTTCCTACATGGTAATGGAAGGAACTCAAAGGAGGAGTGATGTTGATCGTCGCGTGCTCTGTGACAGGCGGCTCGATCTCTATGGCGGGTTTTCCGAGGTCCAACAAAGGAATGGCTTTTGAGTCTTTGATAATGTTGGCTGATGATGGGGAACAGTTTCCGATCATGTTTCCGCTTTCGACTTCAAATGCGTGGCAGAAACGAGACACATCGCAAGATCGAGAACGACCCAGCCAAATGTAGTATGGGCTGAAGTTTATGAGAACCGTGAGGCAGTGTATATGGGGAGGCCTCACATGCGCACGATGAATGGAATGATGAAATGGTTCCTGCCATTGTACGTCTTGACCTAACGATGAGCTCGTCAGAGGACGACTTCGGAGGCGAGAAGTCATCTGAACTTACCGTACCAAACTTGTACTCGAGATAGTCGCGTCGATGGGGCGATAATGACACGTGATCAAAGTCGAACCAAATTTGCCAGAACCACCTGCTAAGCCAACCACACTCCTTGCTGGTACCTCCGATGGCTTTCTCGTGCATCGAGGGCTGACGTCCAGAGGTATAAAAGTCGACGACGCCGAGCAGGCCCGTCTCTGGGGAGAGAACGTAGTCGATGCGGTCAAGCAGCGCATAAAAGTTTGGAATCTAAGGGACAGGTAAGTATGGTTGACGGCGTGCAAGAAAAAGTGCTGACCATGGAGAGAGAATAGCTGAGGGTGATGAAGCTCACGCTGCCCTTTGGATCCATCGTGGCCCACTCTGGGAGGGAGAATTCCGTCGCGTCTTGACAGAGAACGGTGATGTTGCGCCAGCCCTTGCGGGCAAACCGTTTGCGAGCGACATCCAGAAGGGGTTCGCAGAGATCGATGAGGTAGATGGCATCGAATTGGTCGACGGGGAAGTGCTTGTCCATGAGCTCGATGTTGTGACCTGGTTCATAATGAGTGAGGGAGCGAGACGGCAGAGAAGGGAAGATACCGGTGCCACCTCCGATGTCGACCCAGATGAGCCTCTGTGCGGGGTCCTTGGCACGGAGGGTGCGGAGATGGCTGACGGAGAGGCGGAGCATGGTGTTGCGACCACGGAGGAGACCGCTACGCGTGGTGTCATAGACGTCTGCCTGGCCCTTGTAGAACTGGGACGGAAAGTAGGGTGAGAACACGGAAAAGAAGGTGGGAGCGACGGTGAGACCTTATCTAAACGCGTGCGCTGGTCCGTGGCACCGAGTGGGCGAAAGAAGCAGTGCCATATGAACTTGAGGTGAGGCACGATCGCATGGCCGAGCGCGAGGACGACGGCGAGGATGGAGCCAGCGAGGATGAGACAGGCGGCGACGGTCGACGAGCCGGTGTAGTACGCGAGGGCGTTCCCGAGGTAGCTGTCTGGGAGTGAGCTGGAGGAACGGAGAGTTTTTGGAGACTGACCGGTGGTTGTAGGCGACGAGGAGGGCGACGAGGAGGAGGCCCCGGGGGTGACCGAGGGGGAACATGTGGGGATGAAGAAGAGTGAGTGGGTGACGGTGGATCTTATAGCAAAATCGGGCGAGATTGTATTATCGCATCGCACATGCGAACGCGTACCTTTACGAACGTGCGATCGATGACAATTTGAGATTTTACTTACTCGCGTGAAGGAGAGGACTGCAGATCGCAATCTGATTATCGCTCATTAGACGCTGGGAAAGCGACTACTTAAGTCCCTCCCTCCCTCCTCGTGAGTAATAATGACCTTCCTACAACGAAAATACGTCGATCTTATCCGTCACGTATCCTCAAGATGGGCTAACTGGGACCCTCCCATCCCGGTAAAGGTGCATCCATCAGCTAACCCCCCATCATCGGATCTCATCTCTCCCATCACCAGGTCGGCGAATACGGCGATGTAGACCCAGAAACAGGCGATCTCATAGTAATGGGCAACATTTACAGTTCCGATTTCCAGCTCGAGCTCAACAGGCTCGGCCTGGGGCTCCGCACAACTGATCACCTCCCGGAAGAAGGAAAGGAAGAGGACGACTTTATCATCTCCTCCAAAGGCGCCAGACGGGTGGACATCAACCTCGCACCCGAAGCGTGCGTAGCCTCCATCACCTCTCAATACCCACTGACGCCCTTCCTAGTGGCATCGCGGGCATCGCCAATGCATCCCTCAAGGGACAGTGGAAGTTCGAGCAGGGCAAACGAGACGCACTCCTGATCATGCACCGTCCTCGTCTCCGTTACCTCCCAAAAGATGTTCTCCTCAAAACCCTCTACAAAGTGCCTGAACTCAAAGACAAGTGGCTGGTGACGAGCGTCTACACCTGTCCAGCGTTTTCCATGTACCTGTCCAACAAGTGTCAGCATCCCCCCTTTCCCCTTTAGTTGTGCTCGTGTGACACCCATTCCACAGCCGGTGAAACAGTTTCTCTCGCCCTCGTAGCACAGGTCCCTGTCGCCGCCGCGGCCGGCGTCACCGCAGGTGCTAGTGCTGGCTTCGGCTGGCACTCTGATGCCTCCGCCGATCTGTTCCGTAAAGCATGCGACGAGACGGGCAAATACTCATACACTCCGCTCTACGAGTTGAAACGCCAGGTAGGACTGCTCAAGCGGTTGTTCCGTGCGGACGGAGACGAAGACCAGCTGGAGGGGGACGAACTGTGCGTAAAATACCATTCCCTCTCCTGCCTCCGATGCTCATCGGGATGGGTAGCTGGGTTGATGCACAGCCGCCGTGGGAACCCCTCGACGAAGACGGCACTACAGATTCGTTCGATATGGCAAGTCTCCCCGTATCTCGAGTACCATTGAATAACCTGAATAGCAGATAGAAGAGGATCCCCTTGACTTTTAAGAACCTGTGTACTCTCATCCCATGCATCTAATACATGTACTACCATACCCTCAGTTTGGATATCATGATGAATAGTCATTGTTGATTGGAATATGCATTGGAATCAAGTTAGTACATGTACCTATGTTTGTTGCTTTGTGTTACAGTATCATTGTTATGCTACACATTTCAAGATTTTTGGGGAATGATTTATGGGGTTATTGAACTGGTGGTCAGCAGCAGCAATAGTGCCTCAATCAAAAGCTAAGCACTAGCCTCTGATATTGGTGCTGTATGATGAAATACCAGGCTATGAGCCTGAGACAATCCACTTAAGATCTGATAGACAATGGATATAGATAGTGGACATACCAGCTACAGTGGCTCAAAAAACAGTCTGCATGTTTGCATGTTTTACATTAGTTATGACTAAATGCAATAATCCCTAACCCTAGTCCTAAGCCACAAGTGTATGGAATGATGTATGCATGCTTGGCTTTCTATTGGGCTACAAGTCAAGTGATTTGGATAAGAATTGATAGAATAGTAGCTATTTGGAAATGACATGTCATGCAAACAGTTTTTTGACTTAAGTTTTGATTATATATTGACCCTAGCATGCTATGATATCATTACATACATCCATCAAAGATTCTATTATGTTACCTTTATGTAATGAGTATGATTCAACATATATGTATATGGTCAGATAAGACCAAAATCAATAGGATTGGGTCAGATGAACAAGAGTATGCATGGAAAAAAAAGAATGAAAGGCTTATTTCCAGAGAGGTTAAAGATATAGTCAAGTTTAAAGGAGGTTTATTCATGATTTGGGAATGTATAGGATGGAATGGTGTTGGGATCTTGAGTGAGGTTGAGGAAAGGATGGATGCTGAACAGTATGTGGCCATTTTGGAGAAAGGGTTGCTTCAAAGCATAAGGAATCTGGAATTTCAAAAGATGACATTATCCTTTAACAAGATAATAACCCCAAGCATACCTCTAGAAATGCCCAAAAACAGCTTGAAAAGCAGGATATCAAGCTTCTAGACTGGCTTGCACAATCTCCAGATCTTAACCCAATTGAACACATTTGAAATCACCTCAAAAGATCTCTCTTAGGTTATGAGAGTGCTCCTACAGGAGTTCATCAATTGTGGAAAAGGTGATGGTGGAGTAGGAGAATATTTCTGTGAAAGAGTGTCAAAGATGGATAGAAAGCATGCCTAGAAGCGTTAAGGCAGTTATCAAGGCCAAAGGGGCTTATATCAAGTACTAGATACTGTACATGTCCAGCTGGGTCAAAGTGGCCAAAAGGTGGTTGCAAAGCTGTTGGTGGATCTCAGTAATGGTCTCCTAAAGGGTGGTGATGGTATTGAAAGAAGGGGAAATGTGAGTGAAAAGAGCTAAGCATTCTGATTGAAGGTAAGCACCATGTAAAAGTCCAAAAAGTGAATTGCTATCAAGATAATATTCTAAGTGAGAAATAAGACAAGAGAAACTGAGCAGGGTTTGAAAATGCATCATTTCAGCTTGGAGTAGGGGCTTACAAAGATTGTGAGCATACTAAGGAATGTCTACCAATATAATAGAAGTATAAGATCAGTAGGATGGGACAAAAGAGCATGAACAATATGATGGAGGAGGAGAAGGATAAAAGATGGGCACAGGGGGGCATACTAGGAGCATTTTTGATCCATTGAAGGGGGAAGGCCAGAGAAGAGGGCTAGGAGTATCAGACTCTTTGTCAATTGGATGGAAAGGAGAATGATCATGTTTCTATCCTGGAAAAGGGAGAGTTGATGATGGAGAAAGATCCTCCATTGTAGATGGAAGGGCAGCAGTAGAGTCAATAAACAAGGACAGTGGATGAAGGAATAGAGACATACAATGACTCCAAAAACCTTTCCAATATTTAATTCTAATATGGTGCATGAAGCATGCTGCAAACACCTTTGGGAATTTTGCTTAGCTATAGGAAGACCAAACAGAGTACATACTATTGGCTACAAACTGGTCCCTTAGTCATGTGATTTTACCCAGTATTGGCAAAAATATGATTATTTTAAGACAGCAATATTATTGAAAAAGTTTTTTCACTCTTGTACTTGAAATAGATATTTTAAAGATTTCAGATAGATTTGCAATTCTTTAAGTGTACAAACAAATATACACAATAAATATTGTGTTTGAGTTTAAAAAAGTTCCTACACTTCTTGATTTCCAACCATCACCATGGTCAGATCTTTCTTTCTTGCTCAATAACAAAAAGTTCTTTTTTTTACTTGATGCTGGTTGCTCTGGTGAAGATATTTCCAAGCAAACTGGTTTTAGCACTTCCACTATATCTAGGCTTCACTCCAAAGAGTGTTATGCTCTTCCAAAGTCTCTTGGAGGTTATCCTACCAAGCTTTCTACCACTAATATTTGTTATGCTTAACATTTCTTGTACTAGAAAGGCTGAAAATGCTGTCCAGGTGACCAAAGCACTCACCAACATTATCAACCAGTTTCTATATTGTCTACCTTCACTTGAAAAAATCAGGCATGAAAGCAGTAGTCAGGTTCAAACACTCTTTTTACTCTGCTAAGCATTACAAGGCTTATTTGGATTTTGCTAAAGCTCACAAAGATTGGACTATAGAGGACTAGAAAAGGATAATATGGTCAGATGAAACTAAAATCAATTGTCTAGGGTCAGATGGATGTAAATGGGTGTGAAAAAAGCCAGATGAGGGCCTTAGTGATAGGCTTATGGATAGGACTGTCAAGTTTGGAGGTGGTTCTGTGATGGTATGGGATTGCATGACTTGGCAGGAAGTTGGCTATGCTATCAAGATTGATGGTAGGATGGATGGAGACCTTTACCTTCAAATTTTGAAGAATGAACTCCTCAATACTCTGAAGTATTATGGTCACAATCCTTTTCAAACCATCTTTTAGCAAGACAATGACCCCAAGCATACTTGCAAGAAGATGAAGGAGTGACTAGCGGAACAGGAATTTGATACTATGGAATGGCCTGCACAGTCTCCTGACCTAAAT
>JBBPMS010000345.1:1711-14405 GCA_038090435.1 Phylloporus scabripes | reverse complement strand
GACAATTTATTACCCCCCATGAACTATGTAGCACCAATTCGTCCGGCGTCCACCATGGCTATGATGCGGCTCGCTGGCCGCGCGAGGATCGTCACTGCTCGCGTCTCTCCCAATCGCAAGCCTCTGCAAACCCGTTCACTCGTCCTGTCGGCCGTCGAGGGACCCAGGGAACCCCCGCTCGAACGCCGAACGCTCTCCGTTTACTTTCAAGAGGAGATCCTGGCCAAGCACGCCGAGCGACCTGCGCTGGTGTGCAGGCAAGAGCCACCGCGGGCGCACGGTGGCCCTCTTTTGCCCAGCAGGGTCTACACGCACCTCGCGTGGGACTTTGGCGAGTTCGACCGGCACATCCGCACGCTAGCGCGGGGGCTCGTCGCTCTGGGCGTCCAGCGGGGCGACCGCGTCGGAGTCGTGATGGGGAACACCAGGTGCGCGTGTCGTGCCTCGCCGCGCAGGGCGCTCAAGCTGACTGTTACGCAGCGCGTACGCCATGCTGCAGTGGGCGTGCGCCAGCGTGGGCGCGATCCTGGTGACGCTCAACCCCGCATACCGCACACACGAACTCGTGAGTAGTCTGGCTTGGCGTGTGGGCGTGCGCTGATCGGCGGTTGGCAGATAAAGACGCTCCGTGCAGCGGGGGTGTCACATTTATTTGCCGTCCCGTGTCTGCGGAGTTCGCGTTATGTACGAATGCTTGGCGAGGCATTGCCAGACTTGAAGTCCTCCAGGCCGGACGACGTTCAGTGCGAGGCGTTGCCCACGCTGCGACACCTCGTCGTCGTAAACAACATGGCAGATGCGAACGGATATGAAAGGGAGATGATGGATATCAAGTGTGCCATCGATTGGCGGGAGATGCTCGTATGGAGGGAAGACGGTGCGGAGGAGCGGCGCGTGCGGGCGTACGCGGACGAACTGCGATCGGACGATGTTATCAATCTGCAATTTACGAGGTGTGTCGGTCGTGTTGATGATTAGATGGATGTAACCTTGGTTGACGTCAGTGGGACGACGGGTGCACCCAAAGCTGCTTCTGTGGGTGCTGTTACCGTAGCCTCTGCTCACATTTGTGGTTCTTATCCATGTGCTAGTTGACCCACCTCAATATTTTGAACAACGGACTCGGAAACGGCCGATGCATGCACTTTACGCCCCAAGATGTTCTCTGTAGGTGCGGTCATTCTAATACCATATGAGGACATAATATGCGATAGGCAACGTTCCACCTTTATTCCATTGTTTTGATAAGTATTCATCCCGCTGCTGTGTTTCACGTATCTGACTCTTCCGTTTTGCACGCCTTGTGTTGGGGAATTTGGCTGCATGGACTCATGGGGCCTGTGTCGTTTATCCGTCTGAATCTTTTGACCCGAAAGCCATTGTCGATGCGATTACACAGGAACGGTGCACTGCGTTACATGGCGTGCCTACGCATTTCCTAGGGGTATTAGCAGAGGTGCAAGAGCGACAAGAGGCAGGAGAGAAATTCAACCTAAGCAGACTTCGGTGCGTCTTGCGTGGGATCGGATTGGAAGGACCTAATCTGGTACGTTTAAACAGGACTGGAATTGCCGCTGGATCCCCGATACCTATCGACCTGATGCGTCAGTTGATCGACAAGCTCAATCTGGTGGATTTAACCGTTGCGTATGGCATGAGTACGTAGGGACGGCAACTTGGTCCTTTCGTGTTTTACTGATCCCACTGTGATGGTAGCGGAGACGAGGTGGGTTTAATGTTGCAAATGCTCAGGGATTCACTGGCTTGATTCTGTAGCCCGGTTTCCTTCCAGTCCACCCCTGCGGATCCGGTTATCAAACGAGTAGAGACGGTGGGCAAAGTACAACCGCATGTAAGGGCAAAGGTAGTAGACCCGCAAGGAAACATTGTTCCGGTAGGTACGCCTGGGGAGGTATGTATTACGGGATATCTACTTCAGAAAGGGTGTGTCTGGTGCATCTCTTGTTCGTGTTAATGGTTGATGGTGTTAGGTATTGGGAGGATGAAGAGCAAACAAAGAAGGTCATGCGTCATGATCCTGCGGATCCGTCTATTGTGTGGATGCATACGGGTGACGAGGGGATAATTGATGAGGAAGGTTATCTGAAGAGTGAGTTTCTGACCTGGATGCTAAGCGCGATGCTGACCTGAGTGTATTGCAGTTGTTGGTCGAATTAAGGTGTGTTCCAATGTGTTTGCGATACACTATAAATAATGTTGTGCCAGGACATCATTATTCGTGGTGGAGAGGTGAGTTCTTGTCAAGTGCTGTCTGTGATGTTTATAACCCGAATGCGTACTAGAACCTTTTCCCCGTTCAGATCGAGAATGTTCTGACCACACACCCATCTATAAGAGAAGCGGCTGCAGTGGCTGTTCCCGACGGCAAGTTTGGCGAGGTTGTTGGGGCATGGGTGGTGCTCGAGCGAGGCATGACGATGTCCAAGGAACGAGTTCGCCAAGTTGTACGGGACAACATGAACCCGCAGGTAAGGATACATCTGTTGGTCTCTGGATATCATGATGTAGACGTGAGACAGAATGCGCCGATGTGGGTGTGGTTTGTCGGGAACGGAAAGGACGCGGAGGAGTTGCCAAAGACTGCGAGTGGTAAGGTGATGAAGCACGTCCTGCGAGAGTGGAGTGTTAAACTGGCCGAGGACGGGGCGGGCAAGGCAGTCGACTAGATATACCCCTATAAATACCTTAAAAGGAAATGGACGGATTTGGAGCGTGTGAACTACGAAAATGGTCAGATAATTAACTGTATTTATTACAGAAAGTTAGAGAGCTCAGCGTCGACCATGGCCATCTCGAAGCGCGTCCGCATCTACGCTCTCGAAGACCTCGAGCAACACAAGTCGGCGCAGAGTTGTTGGCTGACGTTCAAGGGAAAGGTCTACGATGTTACCACCTTTGTCGCTGATCACCCCGGAGGCGACGACCTCATCCTCAACAACGCCGCAACAGACGTGGAAAACATCATGAAGGACAAGGATTCGCATGACCACTCCGAGTCAGCATATGAGATGTTGGAAGAGTACGCTATTGGTCGCTTGGGCACTGAAGCAACAACTGTCAGCGACGGTGCGTCTTCTTTGAATCGGCTTCTCCGCAACTTCGTCTCACGTCGACCAAGATTGGGAAGCGACCGATGATTTCCATCCAGAGGACACGGACTCAGTCGAGGACTTTGAAAAGACCCAATTTCTCAACCTCCGAGAGCCTCTACTCTGGCAAATGTGGAATGCCAACTTCAGGTCTGTCGGACTGTGCAAACGTTTGCCTCATTTAACCATCCCTTAGCAAGCAATATTACTTGAAACAGGTTCATCAACCACGGCATCTCAAGGACTCGGCGCGCTTGTTTGGTCCTACTGTGCTCGAGGTGAGTTGTCCATGATGTTCCTCGGACAGACATATACCGACTCGACCATCAGTTGTGCACTCGCACAGTGTGGTATGTGGTACCCTTGGTCTGGCTACCCATCGCGGCCAATCTCTTCTTGCGTTCAATGTTGCAATTCACGACCCTAATTCCTACTTTCTGGGATGCTCCCCTATATCCCCTTTTTGCGCTATCTTTTTTGTCTCTGGGTGCATTTGTCAAAACTTTGCCTTGTTTCTTCCTGGGGAACTTCATCTGGACGATATTGGAGTATGGGATGCATCGCTTCCTGTTCCACATCGACGAGCTCTTGCCCGATCATCCTGTTTTCTTGACATTGCATTTCTTGCTTCACGGTATTCACCACTATATGCCAATGGATCGGTGAGTCTGCGAGTTGTTGGGGAAGATCTCTCACTCATTGTATCCAGTTTGAGACTTGTCATGCCCCCGATTCTGTTTGCAGTCCTTCAAGCACCATTTACACAACTTGCATACCTGCTATTCCCAACTGCGATTGCAAATGGTATCATCTCCGGCTCGTTCACATTCTGTGAGTGTACTGATGGCTTGGCCCTTTGAGTTTCAATTCTCACCGGTCCTGCAGACGTTTTCTATGATTGCATGCACTACGCGTGAGTATGCTCTAGTGTCCTGGCATATATATTCATCCCCTGCAGGTTGCATCACACTAGACTCCCTGCGTATATGCGGGAGATGAAGAAATACCACTTGGCCCATCACTACAAGAACTTTGAGCTTGGTTTTGGTGTGACCAGTATGTCTGCCCGTTATGGCGTGGCCTCGTTCTGACTTGGGTTTAGGCAAGATTTGGGACTATGTGTTCAACACTGTGCTCCCGGTCTAACGGCATCGTCTTTTACAGTATATGAACCCTGCTTTGTCTGTCACATAGATTAGTCTACGTTAAGTACCATGTAATATAACTATAAAGGACACAGCCACACTTTGTTGGGTCCTTGTTCAGCGTGCATGCCGGCGAGCAAAGTCAGTATCAGTGCGGACGACGCATCTCTACTCAAGGCCTATAAACTAACCACACTCAATCCAACGTGAGCCCTCAACACCGTATGAAGGCTGTTGCCACTCACAGTCAGTAGGAAGTGGGAAGAAGTAGACTATGAACTAGAAGATTCGCTATCTGACGTCGTCACTTCAATTGGTGATGGCGATCCATTGGGTTTAGGTGCTACTGTCGAGTACGCCCATCGCTCTGTACTCACTGGCATCTAAATAACCATCTTTCCGCAGTTATAGGAGCATGGATGCGGAAACAAGTAAGCACTCTCAATGGTCTCGTGAGCTCGCTCTGACGAGCGCACAGGGCCCGCTGTCATGTTGAGCTCCAAATCGTTCGATCCAAAGGCATTCCTAGCCACGGTTCATCCCAACGCGACGTATCAAAACTTGGCAGCTGGCATATCTCATCTTCGGACATCCATTGATGCACGGTCACAACAGGTTCGGGTGCTCGTCGAGGACAACTTTGATCGTTTTGTTGCTGTAAAAGCCTGCACAGACGGTACGCCATGAGTCCTTATTCACCAACGTCGCTCACGAGATTACAAGCACTGTATGCTGAAATGCGAGAGGGCCTCCTGTCTGACGCGAGTGAATATGCATCGAAGCCGCTCATTGATCATTTGAAACGTAGCCCTATCTCTTGGTTTTTCTCTTTTCGTCCCCCTCGCTTATTCACTTGTCTGGACAGGTTCTGCCGTCAAGGCGAATCAGGTGTTCCTCCCAGTTTTGGAGAACTCGGCCAAGGCACAGAGATTGCGCGCCACACTTTCCGTGTTTGAGCGCTCGAAGTTCTTCTTCAGTCTTCCCGGGTCACTTGCGGAATCCATTGAAGCGGTCAGTGCGCAAACTTTTGAAAGTTTGCACTGAGCGTTGATTGTCATTCTCTCCTTCACCCAGGGAAAGTATGAAGCTGCATTACGAACATACAACAAGGGCAAATTTCTTTGGGATTCCAGACGAGGCCAAATGACGGACTCGGCCAACGGAAAGCCGGATGGTTCTGCGTCCGAACAGAAACGCATATTGGATAAAGTATGGTCCAATGTCGAAAAGGTCATGACAGAGATGAAGGCGCTTCTCTTGTCAAAACTGCAAGATCCAAGTCGGACTGTTGAAGAACAAGAGAAGACGATAGAGTTTGTCATTCGTTGTGTTTGTGAACAGTCACTCACTGGTTGGTTGCAAGGATTCTCTTGGAGTTGAATACGGCGCAAGATCCGATATGGACTTATTTTGATAGCCAACACACTCATGTCATGAAGCAAATCAACGCGTCGTATCAATCTAGTATGGAAGCTGTCAAGAGTAGATGTATCTGTTTTTGAGAGGATGTTTCTAATTTTCTCCTAGATGCATTAAGCCGGGCATCCCTCGACTCAAGTGATTCGGATCATTTAAGTACATCACTGAAATCACAGCTACAACTATGTCTTGCTGTCCTCGAGACCAGACAGCCAGAAACAGCAATTGGTGGGCCCTGGCATAAGTCGTCAGTTTGTCGATCACTTATCTGGTATTTAGCTCAGGGCGGAGGTCATGAAACTTGGGAGCTTATCTTTGAGATGATCAAAAACATGTCTGAGACCTTGGTCTCTTCGCTTCCTAATTTCTGGAAGATTGCTAGAAGCTTCATAGAGGGGAAATTCAAGAGAGTATGGTCAACACTCGCCACGTGATGAAGTGCTAATACCCACTGCCTTAGCCGTCTGGATCGCGACGGAGTGCTCAGCAGTGTAGCCAAATGGCGCTTGACATTGTGAAGCTCTATGTTTCACTCTTGTCCGAATTTTTCAGCCTCTCCGATGCAATCGTGATGCAAAGGAACAGTAACGATTCCCCTCCGAAGCTGCTTCCGAAAAACTCGAATTCCTTGACCACGGCTCACTTTTTGATCAAGATCCTTGTTGAGATCCAAGATTGCGCCACTGAGGTGACAGGAATGGACATCGTCCCCGAGGCCGGCTCAAGTCTGAAGAATTTGTTGGAAAGTACTCGATGGAGGTTCGGCGATATCCTTGTGCGAGCCTGGCTGAGAGGTCGTCACTCTGAATTTCCCTCATGTACGCCGTTGACGCTTATTGCCGACAGACGCAACTCTATTCCACCACCTCGAGACGTGGGCGCCATCGACGTCAGATCCTTCTGTGACGCAATTCATGTCCCTGCTTGACGTATTCCAGAGGCATCTGACCACGTCTGCGTTGAAAATCGCGGGGGGGATTGAGTTGTCGTCAACTTCCTCGTCATTCCGGACGATACAGCACAACCAAATCACACCTGCATTCACTGTAAAGATCATGAAAGCGTTCTTGGATGCAGTTTACGCATTCTTGGACGGACTGGTCCTTCTGGCGTCATCCGAGTGGACAGTAGCACCAGAGACTTGTAGTCCAGGTCCACAGTCGTTGTCCAATCCGTTTGATTTGAACGATACAGTGAGTGTGAAGTACCAGCCAGAATTCAGCTGTCTCAGGGATAAATAGGACACCAGACTTCTTCTCATGTTGTCCAACTTTGTGTACCTCTCGGGAACCCTGATCCCAAACATGATCTCTCAGCTGGAGGGTGCATTTGGAGTGACCAAAGAAGAAGATCGCAATGTGCGTTTTTCTCGTTACTGCATGATTGGGGCTGACAAGATCCATGTCATTGTAGACTCTCGTCAATGTAGTGCAAGCATTGGACAAGAGGTTGTTCGAGGCGTACGTGAAGCCAAAGTCTAGTGGAGTGACCCAGATCCTACGAGAAGGCATTTTGGATCGTGAGATGGACTGGTACGAGACCCCCCAGCCAGGCGGTAAGTACGAGTGTCGAATGTTGCTGTATGCGATGGTTTTGAGCTTCCAACAGAGATTCGGCCTTACATGTTCCGGGCATCGATGATGCTCGTCGAGATTCATGCACAAGTTAGTCGGGTGGCAGAAGGATTGCTCGATCGTGTTTTACATGCGCTGGTCGAGGATGCCGCTGATGAAGCCTTGCGTTGCTTCCAGCAAGTCAAACGCTTCGGCATGGGTGGAATGTTACGGGTGAGCGCCCCTGTGCCTTGCAAGATCGGCAGAAGCTCATCATCCACTACAGGCGACTCTTGAGATTGAATTCATGCATCAAACACTAGCCCGTTACGTTTCGCCTGCTGCCACGAAGACGCTTTCCGAATTGTACAACAGGATATCAATGGCCTATGCCCGTCGGCCCGGGGACGAAAACCTACAAGAGCATCTTGACCACGTAAAGAAGATATTGGCTGAAAGTCGGCGAGCGACAAGCATCGAGTTCATGTGTTTCAGACAGCCAAAGGAAAGACATGGTTCCAAATTAACGAGTGGAAAGTCGAGACCGAAAGGAGAAAGTACGCCCCGTTCTGCTGGACAGAGACGGGCTGTTGTTTAGTGGACGGTTTGCACGTTTACCTGGGTGTTTTATCGTGTACAAGTACTGCTCGTAATATTATTCCATGCGGCCTTCGTCGTGAGGTGTCGCCGTTACACGCGTTTACCTGTCTTAGCGCCACATTTTGCTCAGCCACGACTCCGTCGAGAACGCAGTCACTTATGTTTCACCGGACTCAGTGGTGAGCACTCTGAATCAAGTCTTTTCTGTCGAAACACGTCGGGGGTATAGGTTGATAACCGCATGTCGCATTTGGGTCTCAACAGGGACTATGCCCTTTCTAACGCCATGCGAGGTGCCAATTGTTTACTCGCTGGCACCGGTTCGCACGTTTAGGGACGCATGCCCATTCATTTGACAGCATGTTGCCCTGTTAGTCTCGCTTCATGCACTTGGCCCATCAATTTGGGCGCTCTCGCCAGGGTCTCGGTCCAGATAGCGCCAGTGTTAGTATTAGGCAACACATGCCAAGCACTCCCACCCTTTCTCTTTCTACATTGCTTAGAATGACCACAGCAACTGGCATCCCGATAACTCTCCCTCGTAATGATGAGGGGCTCGAAGTCCCGTGGGACGTCGCAAACGTTTCTGAGGACCAAAGGGTTCCACCGCCGAAGTAAATCCCACCCTTTTTTGGCGCGCATCCGAGGACACTGACTGTCTGTGCAGATATCGCCACGCGGCGCCGTCAGCACCATGGCCATGGATGGATTTCAACCAGGATGAAGCTCACGTTCGACCGCTCACGCCCCTCGTAGATGAACACGACGACTGGAAACGATACCCTCAAAGTCATTTTGGAAATTGGACGGCCGACCAGGTGCAGAGGTGCCGCATGTTGACGATATGCAAGGACGAATATTCGTGTCTAATACATAGAGTGGACGTGCTCGAGGATGGAAAGTTTGTAAAGCTCGAGGAGGAAGAGCTGACTCGTCGGATACCTTCTGAGCCCGAAGCGGCCATGCAGTTTTGGAATTATCTGAAAGAACCGGTAGGTATCATTATTCACGGCGTACATGGGGCTGAGGTATTCGGTAGGCTACAAATCTCAGAGTGCGAGCCCTGTTCATCGAGAACATCACATTGACCGTGTTGAGGATGCTGGGCGCAAGGTGTGTTGTGTGCCACTAGGCGCTTATCTCATCCTCATGGCACGCAGATATGACATCGAACCATTCTTCTTTGCCTCTTCTGCGAATTGGATTCCGTCACGCTACCAAGAAAACCCGATTCCCGGGGAAGGAGATCGTGCGTGATTTGCCTGACGCCACGTCCGCATGGCTTACACCATCTAGACATCACTGTTGTTCTCCCGTTTATACGTGCGGTCAACAATCAGCGGGAGAGGGTTAGTCCTACACCATCAAACCCATTGACATACCCACCCGAAAAAGGACAAGCTCCAATCACTGGTATTTATTGTAGTGATGTTAATTGGATAACTACTAATTCGAGACAGATGTTAAGCAGACCATCGATACACAAGCACCACTCATTCTATCCGGTAGGCATGGGATCTGTAGCGTGACTCAAATGACTCTACTAACCAGTGGTCAGATAAAAAGATCCTATTGCAAGATTTACTTGCGATACACATGGTGCGCCATAGGGAAGGCAACACGATCATATCATACCACCATAATTCCGAACTTCAAAAGACGACCGCACGACGCCTGCGATCACTAGTGCAAAGAACTGGTGATAGTGTGTATTGGCAGAAGCTGTATGAGAAATCAAGGGATCCGACATTCGTATTTCTTGCTGCTTTGTGGTATGCGCTGTATGCGTGGGACGAGGCACTCGAGGTGTTGTATGCGCATTTGAGCGAGCAACTCGTAAGATTACATTCTCCATTCTCTCAACTTTTCTTTCCCTAATGGTTCTTCCAGGAAGCCACCGATGTCACGACTAACCTCGGCCACACGCGCGAGCTGCACAAGCTGCAAGCCCATGTTTTGTACTATCAACAACTCCTGAGCGACTTCAAAAAATCTGTTGTATTTGTGCAAAAAACACCTAACCCGGCCATGGATTCGGACCCCGAACGAGAGTTCTCGCAAAAACTATTGTTGCTGGAATCACAGAACTTGCTGGGTGAAATTGAGCGATTGGAGAAACAAAGGCAGATCCAGTCCGATCGATTGAAAAACGCGATGGCCCTGGTTCGTCTCCTCCAATATCCCAGTCGTTATCTGATGAACGTGACTAGGCATTTTCGACCGTCAACATTGAAGACAGTAGGACCATGAAAGATTTGACTCATGCAACTTTGCGAGACTCTGCTGCCGTGAAATTGGTGAGCAAGAAACTAGTTGGCCGCTGTTTTGTGATGCTCACTGGTGGTTGTTAGATCTCATATCTGACGATGATATTCCTTCCCGCAAGTTATCTCTCCGTACGTTGTTCTTTTTAACCCGTTTCCTCCTATTTCTTAGCGTCCCATAGAGCGTGTTCGGGATGAACGTTGCGGAGATCAACCCTGGCACTCTCGAGACCCTGGGTGTCTATATTGAAAGCACAGTCATTCTGACGCTTATCACGTCGTGGGCCATGATTGCCTTGCAGGATTATAGCTCCTTCCACTCTGGTGGCCGGAATATCGTAGAACGCGTCGCGTGGCCTGTGTTCTATGGCTACAGGCAACTAAAGAAGATGATAGAGGCAACCAAGAAATTACTTGACCGCAGTCGGTGATTTCTCAGTGAACTGCGGTCCGCGAACCGCGGACTGCAGGATACTGTACGGTAATGATCCTGGGTATCTGTATTGTGGGTGACATATTCCTTTGGATGTTGATTACATTGCTATTTACTACATGACTACGGATCTGTGGGATATATCTACCTCTGGTGCCATTATTTTTTTTTCGGTTGCGAACCTGGCATTTTGTTGGTCGTTACTGTTAGTGTCGTTCTCTGCACGTCGAATTTAGTTTACCCACGTTCATTATCGTACCTTTGCCCCATACGCAATAAAGCTCCCTTTCAGGGACTGTGTAACCCAGTATCTTATCAACCGCAACGGAGAGGAAACTCACCATCATTGAAGCGTCGTTGTTTCACTAATGGCACTTAAGTAGGTTAGGTCTTGGAATACCCGAGAACACCAAGAAGCTGCTTGTAGCCGAAAAATCGGGTTCACCTATAGTATGTAATCCTCGTCTCACTCTCCCATTTTGAACCCACCCTTGCATTTCCCCTGCAGAATCTCCCAAATGCCGTGGACACTGACACGGTTCGGCTAAATCAGGGCAATCGATTTTGGTCTCATGATGCCTTTATACCATCTGTTCCTGTAGCTCTAGCCTTTGTCGGTAATCTTTACAGGCCCGGTGGAGCGCCCACCGCCTCGCTGACGCCCGTATCAAAAGGAAAATGATGCCCAGTCTTCAATACTCATTCTCCTTTTCCTTTTCTCATCCTGACTATGACCACGGAAATCGGTATTCAAGTCACATTCTCTCATGATGAAGAAAAGGACGAGGACCGATGGGACGTAGCAAACGTTCCACAGAATCAACGGGTTCCGCCGCCAAAGTCAGTCTGAAGGTGTTTGTGAGCGCGTACTCTCAAAGATGCTTATTACCTGTGCAGATACCGCCATGCGGCACCATCGGCACCATGGCCGTGGATGGATCTCGACCACGACGATGCCAACGTCCTACCGCGGACTCCCAGTGCGCACGAACCGTGGAGTGAATACCCCCAGAGTCATTTTGGAAATTGGACCCAGGAGCAAGTGCGACGGTGTCGCATGTTGACGATCTGCAGGGACGAAGGTACATGTCAAATACACAAAGTGGATGTTTGCAAAGATGGAACGTTTGAGAGACTCGAGGAGGAGGCACAAACATCTACCATACCTCGGGATGACACTTCGGCCAGGCAGTTTTGGGACGACCTATACAAACCAGTGAGTGTTATTTCCCCCCTTTTTTCGCGCCGCATGAGAACTGAGGGATTCGATAGACCGAGGGCATTAGAGTGCGTGCGCTGTTCATAGAGAACATCACGTCAGATGTGTTACGAATACTGGGTGCAAGGTGTGCCGTGTTGCCTGTCAATGGGCGTCTATTTATTTTCCATGACATCCAGATATGTTATCGAGCCATTCTTCTTTGCCTCTTCCGCGAATTGGATTCCGTCGCGATATCAAGAGAACCCACTTCATGGAGAAGGTGATCGTACGTTGTTTGTCCGACGTCATGTCTCTGCGTAACTCGCCATCTCCAGACATCACCGTCGTTCTCCCATTTATATGCAGTGTTAAAAATCGGCGACCCACACACCAATCACAACCGGCACAAGAGATGGATCCAGACACAATCACTGGTACTTGTTCCAAATGATTTTGATTGAACAACAGACAATTTGAGACAGATAAAAAGCAGACCATTGATACACAAGCACCATTGATTCTATCCGGTACACACGGAAGCTGCAGTGTGTCAGAATGACCGACTAACGAATCGTCAGATCACACAATATTGTTGCAAGACTTACTTGCGATACACATGGTGCGCCATAGGCAGGGCAACACGATCATATCATATCACCATCATTCCGATCTTCAAAAGACGACCGCACAGCGCCTGCAATCACTTGTACAAAGAACTGGTGATAGTGTGTATTGGCAAAAGCTTTATGGCAAGTCGAAGGATCCCACATTTGTATTTCTTGCTATTCTGTGGTATGCTGTATATGCATGGGATGAGGCACTGGAAGCGCTTTACGCACATCTAAGCGGGAAACTCGTAAGACTACACTCTCGTCATTTATTTTTATTCAACGAGCTTGCAGGAAGCGAAAATTACCAATGTCAAGACCAGTACCGACCACACGCGCGAGTTGCACAAGTTGCAAGCGC
>JBBPMS010000344.1:4755-21377 GCA_038090435.1 Phylloporus scabripes | reverse complement strand
TAGGCAAGAGGTGTTCGGGATGCATTAAATCAAGTTCTTCCTCATCGCCTGGTTGTGGTTCAAACTGAGAAACACCAGCCGAGGGTGTGTCGCCCCAGACTTTGGAAGGTCTTCTCGTGTCATCCATTAGAACATCTTGTGGTTTCTTGAGAGGTGGGAGGGAGGATCTGCGATCGATATTGGGTTGAGCTGGAATCTCGAGTGGAGGAGCGCGGGTAGAAGGTGGCGTAGGAGAAGGCCCAGAACCATCCTCAAAAGAGCATGAGAGACTGAGCACTTTGCACCGGTGGCACTGGGCACCAGAGTTATCGCCATCAAGCATTTCGCATCGTGTCTTGTGCTTTCGACATGATAAACATGCTTGGGAAGCCTTTGCTCGCTTTGCGGGTGGGATGCGCGGGGAGGGGGCACGCTTTAAACCGGCATTCATGTTCTAAGTGGTAAAGGTAGAGATGAAAGTCTTAAATTCGACGGGACCAGCTGTTCGCCCCAAGCGCTTACTGGATGATAATGAGGCCGCAAGTTTAAAGTCAGCGTGCCGACAGCAGCAATCACGACCCACCTGGCTTGGCTGGTTCGTTGCAGTAGGCCAAGGTCGCTTGTTTGATGTCGTGCTGTCTTGGTCAGAAGATGTGTCAAGACTGCTGACGAAATGCACAGGAGCTACTTCAATAGTCTCTAAGTCGGTCGCTGACGGTCGGTGGACTCCGAAAGACTAGCCACGTTGGGCGTACCCATGTGTACTTCGGAAAATGAGTGGTGATGTGGCCCATATCAAGGCTATGTTGCTTACGGCACTGCCGTTGTGCCTTCCCCAAGAAGTTGAATATTGAATATTCAAGTTCCCGATCCTCGAGCTTGGTGGGGTTGACGCATACTCTGATCAACTTATCCAGTGCCAGGTCACTGTGGGAACGAATCCCTACGCGAATTGAGTATTTAGTTTACTTCGACAAGGACCGTCGATCATCTATCATCCAAGTTATGCGGGACAACTAGCACCTCTGGGCTCACATGCGCTCTGTGATTTGTTGACCCAGTGAAATGGCAGATTTGAAGAGTGTGCGGTGTCAGTCACGTACTCTTGCTCGATCAATTCAGTTCCACTGCGTTATGACCGCACCCTCGGTTTCAAAATGTTGTCGCTCAGAGGTGATACTGAATTAATCTATCAGTGTCCTGGTGTTGTTCGCATGCCCTCCGCTGGTTGCAAAGTTGCGGGTCAACCGAAAAGGGCGGGCTAATTTAATCACTGCCTTCCAGGTTTCATTCAACTGCCTTGATTAGCAGTAGTTGGGTGGGCAAATAAGCCATCTGTCCGGCGTGGTTCTGACCTTTACCCCATCGTATATGACAGCTCTCCTGACAAACTTGGTGCAACTCTGCCCAGGCGTGGTCTTCTTGTAAGTATAAGTCATGCAACAAGAACTACTCCTTGCAAGCTTAGAGGTGATGGTCATCACGGATGCATTGGCATCTTACTGATCCTTTGATAGCTTTCATTTTCCGCGATGTTTGTGTCTTCCCCGTAGCCCACGGTTCAAGTTTCACTCCTACGATGAAGAAACAGAAGGGACGTAACACTGACTGAGAATCTCGTTGTCATGTTCCACTACCATGGATACTTGAGTTTTGTCGGAGCCCTCTTGTCTGTTCCTAGCGTCAATCTTCGATTTCATTCTCATACTTATGCCTCAGTTTCTATCCTGAGGAGTGTTCTGCCGCGAAAAGTCCGTAAGAAGACTTGGCGGACGTAACAAATAGACACTACGACTAGTACGTTTATTCAAGCAAGTTACGATGATCCGCTCTTACTACGAATCCCGTGTACCTTCTATCAATCTACATCTCTTTTTCTCCACACCAAGCCTCGATCTCAGTTGCAAAGCCCATCATGAAATTTCCTGTGATCGCTTGCAGCGGGTTTGTGTTTATTAGGTGAGATTGCGCCGCAGATCGATAATTGTAGGTTTTACCGTGCTGATCGGCGCTGATAAGGCGGGTGCTTGGCACAGAAGCCTGAACCTCGCACACCGAATTCAATCACAGCTGACTCTAGGGAAATCGTTTTGCACTTTCGATACCCAAATCTCAGTGGAGATTGGGATATGATGGATAAAAATAGACCACATTGTCGACGGTAACCACTGGTCTCATCCACGTTGATGTGGTACCCCATTTGTTTCATTTTACCGTTGTTCTAGCTTGGGAAAGGCTTCCAGAAGCCCCACCTTGTATCGCGATGCAGGAGGTGTCAAGGTACCAAGTGTCACAGGCATCGTTAACTCTGTGGTAACTTCCGGTGAGGTACCTTTGGATCCGAAACATCGATCCACAGCAGTTTAGGTTAATGGGCCAGTAAAACGACGCAGGTGCCGCGAATTGGCATACTCGCATCTGTCCGTAGCCGGTTTGTTTACGATGGAACTACAATCACCTCTCACCTTTCTTGCCGCGGACACCAGTGCTTCCTCCAAGGACATCTTCCGAGATGGCCTTGGAAAGATCTAAAACGAGACATTATGCCGGTCTGAGATATGCAACTATTTGTCCACGATGTTCGCTTTCACTCCATCAATAGGTTTTTTTCATGAATCTGTGACGTGTCTCACTCGTGCTAGTGCCTCTTGAATCTGTTAAACTTCATGTGTCAGATAGTCCAGTCACTTTTCGATGCTTCTTTGTTGCTCACGATTCTCAAGGGCACCAGTTTCTCTGCACAGACGAGGTGTTCCCTCAGCTGACTGGACTTTGGTTTACCAGTCACGATACTCCTTTGAGGACGCCGTGGTTAGGACGTTAGCTTTCGAACCGAGTTCAATGGGCATGTCCCGAACGCTCGCCAGGGGTGGGTACCCTAGGACAGGCGCAAGCTAATCCGCGGTGATATCCCGCGGACCGATGCTCGGGGTGTCCTGAAGCGCTGGCGGGGTGGATCGGATTTGTGTTTATGTTGTATGCTCCTTTGAGTGACTGCAATGAACTGCGTTCTGCCACTGAATTCAGTAGACAGATGGTTCGCTGAATGAATAACCCCTGCAAGCATCCAATTTTGATTTGGATGGTGTCAACATCCCACTTGACCAACGAATTCGGTACATAGGCTTTGGTGTCTCGTTCGGCTCATTCGTTTACTGTCTTGATTGCAGTGAATTGACGACGATAGAGCCAATTTGACCAAAGTTTGCACGAAAGCTGATGGTTGAGGAAAGCGCACTTCCAAATTCCTGGTGTTTACTTGGTCTCCAACATCAGTTCTATAGCACAGAATGTTATTAGCATTTCATAGACCGTCATCGAATACAAGGAAGTCGTTGCACTCAGCGCCTGTGACCGTGGTAAGCACTTGAGCTATCACGCCCATGGACGATGTCCTTCCCGCATACCCAGATCCATGAAAAACACATTAGACGACAATGCCGCAGATCAGGCAGCGGAGATGGAGAATTTTCTTTCTGAGCTAATGACGCAGCCAGACAGAGAGCAAGTAGCCTCAGAAATCGGCGGTAAGTAACGCTACTTGGCTTATTGCGAACTTTGAGGATCTACGCACCGCTCTTTTTTGCTCTATAGTCCTCAGATCTATCTATGGAGAGAACGCGCTCAGTCTCTGGCGTGGTTCGAGTGGGGGCAGTCCCGGGTACACTTTGGATCAGAGTGCTCTGGCAAGTAACGGGACGGACACCATTCGTTACGTCGTTTCACTCAGGTATGTCTCAATCTCTTTTTCTGACACCATCTTTTCCTTCCCTCCCTTTCTCCTAGTCTACCAGCTCATGAGGATGTATCTATCCGCATCCTTGTTTCTGCACCCTCTTCCTACCCCGCAGAAACTCCACCCCAGCTACAGCTCCTCTCACGCTATGTTGGTGCCTTTGGTGTCGACTCATCCCTCTTCGGATCAATACTTCGTACCTTTATATCCACATCCGGTGTTGAGTGGTCCCCCGATACGGTATGCGTCTTTGACGGACTGCAGAACATCCTCGAGCGATGCGAAGCATGGTATGAAGACAAGCTGAACAGAGAAAAAGTGGGGGAACTTATTCGTGAAGACAACCTGGGTCGTGACTCAACACCACGAGAATCAGACCATACCTCAACGGAGGACGGAGAAGAACCGACTGAGGTGTTGCGGCCGATACCCGCACTCCAGGACGCAGCATTGCCGGAAGGCATCAAGCTTGTCGAGGCCGAGGCGATTGTGGATCGAAAGAGCGTGTTTATAGGGCGGGCGTGTCAGATATCGGATCCATCCCAGGTTTGTCTTTGCCTAGCCACTACTTTTGATTTTGACCGCATTTGCCTGATAAACGTAATCCGTATTCTAGGTTCCGTTCATATTGAACCATTTGATGTCTGATAGACACATTTCTCGTGCCGCGCACCCAATTATCAATGCCTGGCGTTGTCAAGTTGGAAACGTACTTCATCAAGGCGAGTGACGCTGTACTGGCCTGTGATGCAAACTACATATCTGAGCACGAAACTTAAAAGACAATAACGATGACGGCGAAACGGCTGCAGGGAGTCGGCTGGCTCATTTATTGTCCATTCTGGTGCGAACTGCGCATTCTTCCACGGGAAGGATGTGATCAATAATCCGAAATGTCATTAGGAAATTAACAACGTTCTTGTCATCGTGACGAGGTGGTTCGGAGGGATTCATCTAGGACCTGATCGATTCAAACACATCAGTCATGCTGCACGAAATGCGCTCGAGATGGGTGGTTTTCTGGAACAAGTGGAGGGAAGTAAGAGTGGAGCAAGAGGTCGGAAACGTTGAGCTCCGTTGGCTTAGTGATGTTCCGTACATACCCGTTGTTCCCAGGACGGTCTACACCCAAACTTGTGTTGGACTGAGAGATGATGCCGCTCCGACACCTTCCCTCCTCGATATCCTTTAGGCTGCTCGCACCGAGGACATCATCATTGGCGATCCAGGGTCGCCCACGGTCGACGTTATGGTACAGGATGGCGAGCACAGCCAATACGAGTGTCGTATGTCTCACCCATTCACTCGCGCGGTCGACAGTTCACTCGCTACTCCCAGTGGGGACTCAGGGATCCAACTCTGATCAAGACGCAAGGCTACATTGATGGAAAATGGATTGATGCCATGGGCGGCGAGAGGATCCCAGTGACGAGTGAGTAATTCATGATCATGCTCTCCATCCCGAGATTTTTGGGAGAGGCAACGTGCATGGGGACGTGAATACTCATGCATGGGTACCTGTAGATCCTGCGACCGAGGAAGAACTGGGTACGGTACCCGAGATGGGGATCGAGGAGACCAAAGTCGCGATTGCAGCAGCCGGAAAGGCGTTCCAGACGTGGGGAAAGACGACAGCAAAGGTATGATCTTTCCAAAAACTTGCCAACAATGTGTTGAGCGAGGTCTGGGTCGTTGGCTTGCCTCAGTATCGACACGACATTCTCATGAAATTCTTTGGACTGATGCAAGAACACCACGATGACTTGGCTCGCATTATTGTGCGTCCGTATCGCATGCCTGCGTGTGACTAGACATTGACGTGGTGTTATAGACGTTGGAGAACGGGAAGACGTTGACGGAGGCCAAGGTGGGCTAGTCTACTAGGGTCTGGTAGGTGTGCATCAATGTTTTTTCTCAGGGCGAGAATGTTTATAGTGCATCTTTCTTGGAGGTGAGTGGCATGTATGCTGGATATGTATTATCTAAACGGGTCGATCTCGTAGTGGTTTGGTGAGCTCTACTGTGTTCGCGCCGTGAGACAAGAGACGAAGTTTGATTTGGTGTCATACAGCCGAGGAGGCAATTCGCACATATGGTGGTGAGTACTCCTCGAAGTCGGGCAGCCCGGGTTGTTTCACAGCAGCATACTGCAGAACACGTTCCTTCGCCTGTTACCAATCTACGGAACATTGTGATCAAGCAACCTGTTGGTGAGTCTGCATATCGTGCATGACTCTTGTCCGTTGATCAATAACTGTGTCCTAGGCGTCGTGTAGGCATCGTCCCGTCGTTGAGTGTCTAACGTGCTGACTGCCCCGGCAGCTCGATCTTCACACCATGGAATTTCCCGTCTGCGATGATTACGCGAAAGCTTGGAGCAGCACTTGCGGCAGGTTGCACGGCGGTAATCAAACCGCCGCCCGAGACGCCTTTTTCGGCGCTTGTACTGGCCGAAGTAAGTCTCACTGCCCCCATGTAACATGACTATCGAATGGCTTATCTTTACAGCTTTCTCGGCGTGCGGGCATACCAGACGGCGTCATCAACATGGTCACGACACAAAAACACGTTCAAGAGGTTGGTCGCGAGATGTGCGAAAACAGGATCGTCCGCAAGATTTCATTCACAGGCTCGACGGCTGTTGCTAAATTGCTGTATACCATATCTGCTTCGACGCTGAAAAAGTGTGCTCTTGCCTCGTTTCCACTGACCGCGGGTCTCTTACTCAATTGATAAAGAATGTCATTGGAAGCTGGTGGCAACTCACCGTTTATTGTCTTTGATGATGCAGACATTGATAAGGCCGTGGAAGGTAATGTTTAAACCACTCGTGTACCTCAAGTTCTTACTCTATTCCATCCAGGCGCTATCACAGCGAAGTTCCGCGCATCAGGTCAGACGTGTGTCTGTGCCAACCGGATCTATGTCCAATCCTCTGTCTACGCTGACTTTGCCTCTCGACTTGCCGAAAAGGTAGCAACCTTCAAAGTTGGAAACGGACTCGATGAAACGACGTACGTACAGTACTAGCTTACACCAACTTTAACTATACTAATATCTGACACTCGTGATGGTGATGTTACAGGACACACGGCCCACTGATTCACAACCGCGCTGTCTCCAAAGTCGTGCGACACGTAGAGGATGCAGTCGCACTCGGCGCCAACGTGCTTGTTGGGGGCCACACGCTCGACACCAACACCAATGCCGACACCCAGCCAACGATCGGCTCGTTCTACCCGCCCACGGTCCTGTCTGACGTGCCCCCGAATGCACTACTCGCGCACGAGGAAACGTTCGGACCTCTCGCAGCGTTAATCAAGTTCGAGACTGAGGATGAAGTCGTTGCGATGGCGAATGCATCCGATGTAGGCCTGGCGGGCTATTTCTATAGTCGAGATGTCGGGCGGGTGTGGCGGGTTGCGGAGGCGCTTGAGGTGGGCATGGTCGGCACGAACACGGGGTTGATCAGTCACGCGAGCATACCGTTTGGAGGGGTAAAGCAGAGCGGGCTTGGTGGGTTTCAGTTCTGTTTTTGGAACGGGACAGGTCGTTGACGCCTCCTTTCACAGGACGCGAGGGAGGACATGGCATTGAGGAGTATTTGAATCAGAAGTTGATCGCGTTTGGTGGACTTTGAGAGGTATGTTGTCGAGTCTGGTACTGTGCATCGTGCCTGTGCTTTCATAACATCATTTGTACATTATCAAACGACTACAGCAAGCGACACAACATGGCTGGTTGTAGGGAGGCAACTTAAACTCCGGCGTTTGATTACTTGCCTTCCTCTTTCGTAGTCTAAACCCGACAATCATCACCATGTTTAAGGCTTATCGCAGGCTTGCGCGCGAATTCAAGGATGGCTGGCGTCCCTGAGGATGATTGATCTCCCTTGAAGCGTAGTTCTTTCAGGGAGCTAGGTGACAGTCTAGTGCAAGCTAAAAATAGTCACGAGTCCCTGACGGTAGGATGTTGGTGGTTTGGCAGCAGGTCCTTCACGTTTTCTGCTTTCAGGCAGTCGACGATGGCGCGTCTGAGATATCATCTTCTGCGAGCATGCAGGAGCCATTTGTGTGGGGGACCTGTGATGGTCCACGATTTTTTTCTCCAGATCGCACAGATTCCTCATGCTTACGACAATTGGGTCGCATCGCCTCACTACAAAAGTTAATGCTCACGATCAAACAGCATGTTATTGACGCGGTATTGCATTCAGATCAAAGGCCGAGATATAACGAAAATTCGAACACAGTAGATATCAAGGACGATCCAACGTCGAATGAACATTCTCATATACAAACACAATCAGCACGGCAAACTCGGAACATACAAACATACAAGATCAGAATATAAGATCAGATTCGAAGAGAACCTTGAAGAGATAGTATCGGTACACACAAAGCTCCATAAGAACACAAAGAAACCTACATTCCTGCAGCGACTCAAACTCCAATATGTATGAATACGATCCGCTTCTCCAATGACACTTCATCGGCTGTCTCCACCGCTGCGGCGTTCAATGCTATGGCAGCATGCTCGAAATCGACCGTCGGGTATTTGAACATTTCCTTGTAAAACCGAGTGACAAACCGATGGGCAACCGCATCATCCACCTTCCACAACGTCCCAATCACCCCATTGAATCCCGCAAACTGCATTCCAGCAGCGAGATGGAGCACCTCGTCCGGCGTCGACGCATCTCCGACCGCAGTATGGCACACAGACAAGAATGCAAACTCGGAATTTGTGTAGCGCTCCTGGATAATGCGCTTCAGTGTTAGCTTGCCGTCGCCCATGGCGAACCACGATTCGAACGGCTTGTCGGCGTGTTGTGCGCCATGACAGGCGACGTGCACCCAGCGATGATCCCGGAATGCCTGGACCGCACCGTCGATCGTCGCCGCCTCGCCAGTGACGGATTCGAATTTGATGTCGGGGGGCATGCCCGTTTCGCCGCGGATCCTGCCAATTTCATGCTCCACTTCTACGAGCTCGCCGAGCTGGACGTCCGCACTGGGCCGCGCCTGACCGACAGCCACAAACGATATTGGATTGGCTAGTCCGGCAGCGTCGCGGCCCTTTTTCTGTGCACGAATGCGCTCGCGGGTCCGGATTAGTCCAGAGAGAGGGAGCATATGAAGACACGTAGAGGTCCTGAAAGTTTTTCTGCCCTTTCAGGTATGGACCTGCAGCATGCAGGGGGAGAGTCGTCAGTTTCGACGTGGGACACCACCAGATTCGCGAGCACAAAGGCAGTTGAACATCGTTCTGCAAGACGGAAGCTATAGGTTCCACCACAGATGACCATAACTCGCGCAGCACTTCCTTCATGTAGGACTCTCTGTTCCTTGCGTATGCATGCGCGTTTTGGGTGAGAGCCGACAATTGCAAACAGATTTCTTTAACATCAGCCAATGAGCAAGGCAGGGATATAGGAACAGGGACATGAGTTTGGAGAACGATGAGAGCGTCACATGTGTATTCACTCGCATTGACGATGATAGTGGGTCCACATTCTGCAGCACGCTGGAGGTCTTCGAAAAGCGGAGGTAAGAGGAATCGTGAGAACCCGTTCAAGTGGCAAATCTCATCCACAACGGACCGCCACTGTTCTTGTACCCTCCAGTATGGGTCCGTGTCATTGGCTCCACTGCCTTGAGCATGCTTCCTGAGGTCTACACTAAGCCGCTCGAATTTCCTCCCGAGCTCCTGTCCTCGGCCACCATGACTCTCCAATGCAGCAATGGAAATGTCAGATCGCGCAAGTTGATTCCACAGTATTCCTCGCCCTTGCTCCAGGAGCTGCACAGCCATCTGGAACTCGCCATGCCTTATAGTACATGAGAATGCATTATTAGCTAGATCAGTCACTCTTGCTTGCATTGCCTCATGTCTTGAGTCCAATGAAGGGCTGAGGGAGGTGAACTGATCCAAGATATTCAATGATGTCTGGTATGCCTCCAGGACTGAAGGGTGGTTATGCTTTTCAGCATTCTGGACCCAATCCTGGGTTGCATTCCATAAATCTGAGGAGGCCCCTGGATCACATTTCTTCAATAGCCTATATGTTTCAAATGCCTCATCCACTAAAGAAGGAGTTCCATTAGCTTGAGGAGAATTGGATGAGAGAAGAGTTGCTGCAGCTAGTTGGGCAGCATTGAATGCATAATCTGTGTGATAGACAGGGTAGATCTGCAATGCCTTTTTAAACGACATAATTGTCCTGCTCAAATCAGAGTGATTTCCTGTTTCCTTATATGTAGTGATCCTGAAGTGATAGTGCAAGATTCCTAAGAGCAATTCCATGATATGAATGATTTGGTGGACATAGTTTCAGATTCTGCTCCATGAGATCAATATTCCTGTTCAAGTCCAATATATTTCCCAGTTCTTTGTAATGTGCATTGAGAGACATTGCAAGATTTGCAAGAGTTGGAGCATGATCAGGATGGCCTAGAGGACAAAGATATAGCCTTTTTTCTTTCATTTCTATGGCCCTATTTAGGTCTTCTAGGTTTCCATATATATTATAGTGCTTCCATAGGGACTTTGCATATTCTCCAAGAGCTATTGCATGACTTGAATGATCTAATGGGCAAGCATCAAGCCATCTTTCTTGCATCTCCATTAGCCTGCTTAGATCATTCTTGTTTTCTTGGATGCCATATTGGTCCCATAAGGACATTGAAAGTTGTTCAAGAGCTTTAGCATGTTCTGGATGGCCTAGTGGACAAAGACCAAGCCTAATTTGCTGAATCTCAATAGCCTATTGAGATATGTAATATTCCCATCCAAATCATAGCACATGGCAAGAGAAACTGAAAGATCATTCAGGATGGATATGTAGTTTGCATGGCCTGAGGGACAGAGATCCAATCTTGCTAGACCCAGTTGAAGCATTGTGGACAAGCAAGGCATATTTCTGGTCACTGCTGCAAACTTGTATAGCTTGTGAAAATATTTCTGCAGAGATGACATGCAATCATGTCTATTGGGTGCAATCTAAACAACACATATTCAAGAACATAGAATATGGACTACAAGATATCACTTACAAGCACAGCACAGGCCTTGAATGTAATACTGAGAGTGGCATGAGCCCACATTACATGATACAATATCAGTACTAAAATCATGGAGACTGAAACAAAATGCACATTTCCACATCTTGCCAGATTTCAACAAGCTGGCTACATCTGTGACCATTTGATCACCTAGTGGTTCTTTGTCCCATTGGATAGTAAGCTTCTTTGGAAAACTGAATATAGAAACCACAATAGTAGCAGGAGGTGCTGTGCTGTCAGGGATAAGAGTGAACAAGAGTTTTTAGATCTATATTGTGCTTACAAACAAAAGGGATGATTCCATTTTACTCTGAGACCATTCTTGGATAGATCTCCAGAACATGTTATTTTAGACAGATCACCAATGGTAATAGTGACATGAATGTCTTTTTTGTTAAGTTTGGAGGAGAGGGTCACTTGACCAACTGCAAAAAGCTAAGCACATGTAACATAACAACAAACCAATTGAAACATGCCTGTAAGTTGGAATGTAACATCTTTTGGGTTCTTCTGGTTCATTGGAGAAATATACTAGATACTATACAACAGCAGGAAGAGATTGTGAAGCAAAAGATGAACAAGATATGGTCAAGTAGACCAGGGGACAATATGGTGAGAATGTGGAACTCAATAGGTGAGGTAGAGTGGGGGAAATGCTAGATGGGACTAAGGATGTTGATTCAAGGACAAGAGATTCAATGGGCAAGGGGGCAATGTAACAAGGCAGGTGAGAGGAATGCAACTGCTGAAGCAAAAAAAGATTGGTTTCAAACAGACATGTGTTTATTTAGTCAAGGAGGCAGGTAAAATTTGAAAGAGACCAATGAGTTGGAAATGGGCAAGATTGTGGAAGGCAAGGAGAATAATATAGGCAGCAAGTTCTAATGGGCAGAGACACAGAAGATGAAGGGCTTGGATGGTAGACCAGTAAGAGAAGTTGTAGTGAAGGGGAAATATATGGATCAGGTAAGGCTGGCACAGAAAGTGAAAGAACAGTTAGGACCCAATCAATGAATGCTGAAACAGAGCCTAAATAACTCACAGAAACATGGACAAACAGAGGACAAGAGCAGGGCAGAGATGAGGGAAACAGAGAGCAGATTAGAGAGCAATGGGAGTTTATGTGGTTGGTTTGCAGGGAGTAGACCAGACTACAGGAAGGATAAGAACAGGATAAGAACAGAGAGCAATGAATGGGAGATGGCGAGCTGAGGTAGGGATTGCTATCTTCGGAACTAGGCAGGTCAAGGTTCAACAGCAGGCTGTAAGGAAGAGAGGTTCCAGATGACGATCTATTTACTGGACAGCATAAACGAACCTTTATGAAAAGGAGGGTGCTGGAGGCACAAGGGCAGATTGGTGGGGAGGGCGCTAAAAGGAAGGGGATGAAATCTGAGCGGGAATAATTTGATAGCAAGAGACACTGTGGTTGGTGCTGAAATAGGGGGAAAGGCAAACAAGATGATGAGACCATCGGGCGCTGGAACGCAGTGTTGCCCACTCACGCAGGAGATGCTAGACGATAAGGCGTGTGTGCAGGAATATGGGGCTTGGAGTAAAGCGAGTTCAAAAATGAAAACTGGGAAGCTGATCGGGCGCTACGTCGTTGACACAGACGGGGACAAGTAGGTTAGGACACAGGATGAGGACGTTGAGGCCAAGGAGGATGGCGCTGACACTAGCTTCTAATCCTAACGCAGACAAACAACCGTATCCGAATCGTACCCGACCGGCCCATCTGTACCTATCGCTAGCATGACACGACACCGTGTTCAAGGTGGCCTCCCGGTTATGTGTAACATTCACCGGAAGATCGAGAATAATAGTGATTCAGATTCGTCTACAAGTGCAAAAAGGTGTTGAAACCGACCCTACTGCAAGCCATCATCGTCCTTGGCATATCAGATCAAGGGAGGTAGAACTCACCACGAGCCCAAGAGTTGACACTTTGTAGAAGCTCTGATTTGTGCATGTTCAGCATAAGGTCTCCGTTATGGTCGATAGATCATCAACTTGTAGTGCATATCCATACCACGTGCATCCAGGCTAAGCCTTCGCTGAAGACTTCCTGCCATCGTCGACCATAGCAGCCAAGACGTATTTCTTAGACCTCTCATCCCGCAAAACAAGGAGCAAGCAGTTAAAGTGGTTTTCGCCTCGCCACAGCGGATCCAACTCTCGGTTTGGGGCTTCCTTGGTCGCACTAACAGTGAGTACTCCTTGAAGTCGGCCCAGGCTCATACATAGTCTACTCAAAACAGGTCTCCTGGCCCGTTATCAATCCACGGAACATCGTGATCAACCAACCTGCTCGTGAGTCTATGTTGTGCTGGCTCTGGTTCGCTGACCGTCTAGTGTCTCTTAGGTGTCGTGTAGGTGTCCCATCGTTGAGCGTGACTGTCCCGACAGGGCAACTCTCGCACCATGGGAATTTCGATTATCACGTAGAAGCTTGGAGCAGCACTTGCGGGGGTTTGCGCATTAAACCACCGTTGGAGACGCCTTTCTCTTTGCCTGCACTGACCGAAGTGATCCTCACCGCGCTCAACGTAATTTCACTATCAATCGGTCGTCTTTACCGCCCTCTCGGCTTGCGGGCATACCTGACGGTCATCAACATAGTTACGATGGCACCACGCGCAAGAAGTTGGTCGCTAGGCTTGGCGGTCATTGCCAAATCGTTATATACTGTGTCCGCTTTCCGTTTCGACGTTGATAAAGCATGCTCTTGCCTCGTTGATGATACGTCATTTCCAAGGTCGTTGAAGGTCATGTTGTCACTGTTCGTAGAATCCAAGGTCATACACCATTCCATTCATGCGCTATTAAATTCTACTAATCAGGCTAAATTTTTGTTTGTGCCAACTAGATCTGCCGTCCAATTCTGTCTACGTTCACTTTGCCCCACTAGTCGCTGACAAGAAGGCAACGTTCATAGATGGTGGATAGGTCAGTCACGAACAAGGACACGTACGTCATTGGCAGCAGTGTATGAGAACTTGCAGAATTCCCGCGTACCTTGTACCGCGTCCATGTGTCTTTCTGGACATCAGATTCTTTTGTACATTATCAAACAACCAGAGATACAACACAATCGTCCGTCTCTAACTCGGCTCTGAAGTCTGCCTACTTTCCCTCTTCTACGACAGAGTTCACGAGCGTTCCGATTCCGTGCCCGATCCAAACCTGACAGTGGTCGCCGTGTTTGAGGACGATGGGAGGCTTACGCGTGAACCCGACTCCAGCGGGTGTGCCCGTGAGAATGATTGACCCAGGTTCGAGCGTGGTGCCCTGAGAGAGGAAGGCGATGGTTTGACGCACGCTAAAGATCTGGTCACTGTAGGGAGACGTGAATGTCATGCGAGGGTGGCACCGCGACGGGCATACCTGGTGTTGCTGTCCTGGAGCCTCTTACCGTTGAGTGTGCATGTGAGAGGAAGGACCTGCGGATCGGGAATAGCCTTGGCGGATACGATGCACGGTCCGAGGGGGTTAGTGTTGTCTAAAGAGGCAAGCGTGTTATTCGGCTCTGCACAGGATAGGCGAGGGAATGACGAACCGAATCCTTTGGAAAAGCCCCACTGCGATGTCGCGAACTGGTGCTTTCGGAAGGAAACCTACCAAAGGCGACTCAGTCCGCGGATAGTGGACAGGTGGGTGTAAGGCGGAAAAGACACGTACGTCGTTAGCAGCGGTGTATCCGAGGACGTAATCGAGCGCCTCCTCCTCAGACACGTTCCTTGCCGTCTTTCCAATGACGATGGTCAATTCGACCTCATAGTCAGAGAGATGCTCTTCGACGGGTTGCGCGACTTTTGGGATGTGGATCGGCGCATTAGGTCCGATGATGGATGAGAGGGGTTTGTAGAACAGGACCGGTGCACTAGATGACAGGCGGAATTATTGAGAAACTTTGCTACCGCGAACAGGACTCACGTGGGTTTTTCCATGTTACTTTCAGCCTAGGCGGCCCCAGGTACTCAATCGGAGGGAAAAAGATGAGTAAGAATAGGACACACGGCATGAGCGGAGTAGTTGAGGCCTAGACATCGAACGATCTTGAGTTCCTCGCGTGAAAGGGGGGCGAGGAGTTTATCGACGGTAAGGACGTTGTTGGTGACTTGGGCGGCAGGATCGAGAGCCGAGCCGACGATTTCATGGGCTCGGACGGTTTGGCCATTCCACACAGCCAGACCAACTGGTGAATTATGAGCGAAGGGGGGATGAAAACGCAAAGGACTTGCCATCAAGAGTGGGCTCGACAGGCTGGCCAAAGTGTACTTGGGATGTCTCTGCGGCGATAAAGCGGATGAGACGTGTCCATTGCTGCGGTCGTTTATAAGGATATATGCCAAGAGGAAGTCAAAGGGACTTACGGTGCGAATGGGTGCCATGATGGTGGTGTGCGAGAAATAGCGCTAGGAAGGACATGATCAATAATGATGGACGTCATTGGCTGGTATGATATGGTCACGTGGAGAAAACGCGGTCTAATAGTGCCCAGTTTGAGTTTTATCGATCCTCACTCACCGTGTCCATGAAAGAGACCATTCAGGACGCCCTCGACGACGTGCGCATCCCACCGTCTTCTTGGAGTAAAGATGGCAAACTGAGATGCACGTCACCAGATCGGCTCTCCCAACGCATCGTCCAATCGTCGAACACGAGCTCTCGCTGTTTTGGAACAGCAACTGGCGTTGGCGTGTGCGTCCGACGTCCAGGATGACACGATGCGTCGCTTTCTTGAACTGCAAGACACGTTCGAATGCAACGGTAGTACATGTTTGAGGTCAATGGACCTGATATTGAATGCAGTGCCTCAGTTCCTTCCAGGACGTTTTCTTGGCTACAGCTGGCCACGTCGCGCGTAGAAACGCTGGCTGGCAAAACATCGAACGAGAGTATGTCAACTCCACACGTGACCTGTGCACGATATTCATCCAAGCGATGCAGAAGATCGAGAGACGGAACTGAACGTGATTTGCTCTCAGTTGTGTCAATTACTCTCCGTGATCCAGGGAGTTGCGTTGCATCACACTGCCAGTAAAGTATACCTTGGTCGACGATATCCATTAGAGGTGAGATCCGCGAGGAGGATGTCGGTTGTGCTGACTCGTCTCCCAGATCTTAGTGGCATTGCTAACGACGTCGCGGCATACATCGATGATTACGCCATCCGTTGGTAGCTCTGTCGGCGTCTTGACGTCTGACAAAACATGCTCGACTGCACACCTTTCCTCCGCGGTGCTGGATACCCTGTTGTGTGTGCTTGTTGACTCGTCGACTGCACTGCGCATGTTTGAAGACGTCAATGGAGTGCAGGCGGTGGTCAAGTTGTTGAAGAGAGCAGGAACACCACGAGAAGTGAGGTAAGCGAACGGGAATAAGTGGGATCGACACGGGCTCATGTCGATCACAGGATGAAGTGCCTTGAATTTCTGTATTTTTATTTAATGGATGAGACGGCGCACGAAGCGAATAGCACGACCTGGGCCGGATCGCATTCAACGCCAAACACGCCGGTGACGGCTCAGTCGACGCGCAAGATATTTCCACGAGGAGTGTCAGGGCTATCCAATATATCGTTGGAATCGTCTAGCTCGTCATCCACATCAACTAGATCTGCATTCTCTGTGGCAAGCCAGATACGCACGCCATCGCCTGTTAAGAAGTCGTACTCGACCCCAGGGCGGATACCTGATCCGCACACACCGCCGAGTTCGCCACCTGGAGCCAGGAAGATGCCACATGCACTGTCTGTACGGCCGAGGATGATGAAGCTGCGATCTCTAACAAATAGCTCCCCAATGCACTAGCTACTCGCAAAGCACCCCACCCCCGAC
>JBBPMS010000343.1:0-13010 GCA_038090435.1 Phylloporus scabripes | reverse complement strand
GATCAAAGATGGGATTTAAGCCCCAATGTCGGTTCCCGAAACGCTCCAATCAACGCAAGAAGACAAGAAAGCGGGGAAGTTCTTGAATGAATTTCAGTACAAAACACTGGATTGTATGTTGACGATCATAACGTCAGATATATAGGAGTTCGGCTGTTCACACTAAAAACGTGTCAGATAACAAGACCAATCAATGACGAACCAATAACAGTAAAACAGACAACATACATAGCGCCGACCAGTATAGGATGCAAGGATCTGAGTTCCATACGTTTCTGTTTGGGTAACAGGAACTATTTTGCTTGAGTTGGCCACGCTGGGTTCGGCCCTCCGCCGCTTGAAACTGGAACTGGACCCCTTATTCGACCGTTCTCCAACTTCCAGTCGAGACTCGCATCGAAGCATGGTTTCTTTCCTCTTTCATGTCGCAGTGTTTTCAGAAACATCAGAGCCAGCTTTCTTGCCTCCGTCAATGTCACCCTGAGCTACAGGACCATGAGTATTGGTCAACGAGACAGATGTGAATCGCCTACCGACGTTCATATTCCTGTTGTGAACTAGTCTGGGGAGACTCTATCGCTGATTCAGAGGGAAACGGCTTCATCTTTCAATGATTCATGAGCTCAATGGCCATACGGACCTCTTGCCAGCTGAAGCTCTTCTTTGGTCGGTCTGCAGCAGGCGCATGAAGGTCATTATCTCCGCTGCCATCTTGGATGCCATCAACGGAGACGAGGACAACATTGGGTTTGCGAACAGAACTCGCATCCTGGTGGGATTGGCCCATCTCGTCACAGATCTGGGAAGCAAGCTGGTCGGAGGGCTTGCGAAGGCCATTGATTTCATCAAGATCCTGCAGGTGGGAGTGCTACATTCGCAGCACGTACGAAGTGATGTAGAGCTGTCTCATTGGTGGTTTGGGTGCTATGAAAGCCGCTGAGTCAAAAGTACCATCAACCCACAGAAATGCAGAATCCCTACGCGTTTTCGAATCTCCTGCTGTCCATCGTCCCACCATGTGTGCTCTGTACATAATGACAGCTTAGAATACAAACTGAAAGCTGAAAACTTGACTCGCCGAAAGCTAGTGTCGGCGAGGGGTTTGCCTCTCGCAGCACTTTGGTAGTTCGGTGATTCGGAGTTGTATGACCGTATTCCGCACTCAAGATTGGAGAGGGTACCATACTTTGGTATCGCGTCCAACATATATTCACTCGATCAGTGACAACATGTCCAAACTCGAAGTACTTGTAACAAATCCGAATCTATGGGAAGTTGTCATGCAGCCATCGATGACGAAGAGAGCCCAGACCGGGCGGGTTCATCTCGCATCCGCGGTGCCTTCATTTTACCAGATTATTGGGACGGAGTTCTGGAGAGCGCATTTGCATAATGCGTTGGATCATCGTAAACGATCCATCACAAAATGACTGCTCCCAGCTCGGCATGCATTGAGCATGCAATTGCAAAATGCATTCATCCGCTCTTATCCAGCTGATCAATGACATGGGAGATGCACAAATCCTCTCCTTCGAAGGACTTCAAGGTCGTGGACGAGATCGTTGGAGATACAATGAGCGCATCCAAGGTGATGGCAGGCCACCACTTGCCAGTGCGTGCTGAGGGATGGAGAAGAGCGAGGGAAGAAGGGATCAAGAGAGTCCGGGCAACTCGCGGATCTTGAACACTACTTTTTGTGGCTGAGGAGAGTTGAGCCAGACGACTCGATCGTACTGGCCGCACTAGGCAAACCGAGGGCCATACGGATGACAGCACTCAAACAGGTAAAATATCTTTCTTGGACGCCAAACACTACGCCCGCGACAGACTCGCTGGATTTGGAGGGGGCTGTGGATCAAGGTGATCAATACGACCATCAACGAAACCATGCGCCTTCAAAGAAAAGCAAACGAACTCTGTATCCGCCCTCCGCAGTTGTCTGCTGGGCATCATCAGCCTTTTCAGGGGAGTAAGCATGGCAGACGAATCATTCTCGCGACGACTCTTGATGTGCTCGGGAAAGGGAAGGCATGAGTTGTCAGAAATTGCAGGTGATCTCTCTTTGCGAGCGAAGCTTAGCAATGTTTCTCTTCGAGTGACTGTAGAGTCTTGCACAGAACATATGTTCTCTGGTAACCTATCTTTTCGTCTGCGAGGAATGCTAAACACCAATGATATGATATGGTACATACCCTGAATCACCGCAGTGTACCTTAACCTGGATCTACTCAGTTATTCCGCGCGCATCTCGGAACACCTGTCAGAGACTTGGAATAAAGTAATGGAAAAAATGCCTTTCTTTCACGTCGCGATAGCTGTCGAGGGCAGGTAGTTTGACAGACTGTCAATTTAACCCCCCGGCAACGACCTGTGCGCAATATCGAGACCGCTGGTTCCGTGACAGCGATGGAGCCTAGTCCATGGTATCCCGTATGAATTGTTGTCGAGATGAAACAAAAGAGTTAATTTCTGACAATAGCGTTGTCATGGATCTTTCCATTCTCGTCCCATTGTTCTTCAAGTCCACCACCACTACAATGCGAGTATATAAGACGGATTTTTCTCTCCAGCCAGGCCAGCCATTCCTTGTCATTCCTTACTCCCGTCGTTTAGTTCGCGGGTACCTGCAGTCCTTTCATTTTCACCGCTGCGCGGGTCCATCGCTTCATCATGATCACCTCGACGCTCTTCGCGCTCCTTCTTCCTGCTTTCGTCTTAGCCCACGGCTATATTGACAAAGTCACCATCGACGGCACTGTCTATCAAGGAAACTCGGTCGGCACAACCCCGACGATAAAGTCCGTCATCCGTCAGATCAACACAAACGACCCCGTCAAGGGTGCCTCCAATCCCAATCTCAACTGCGGCCAGGGTGCCACCTTGGCTGCTGAAACTGCCACCGTCAATCCCGGTAGCGTCATTCTGATTCACTGGGTTGGTGGTGTCTCCGGCGGTACCACACCCGTCAGTGCCTTCATGTTCTCCCCAGACGCGCACCGATATCTATTGTTAGTGGCCTCACAACACTGGTCCTGTCATGCACTACATGGCCCTGTGCGATGGATCATGCACTACATACAACTCGACCAACGCTGAGTGGTTCAAGATTGCAGAGCTAGGCCTTGAATCGGACGGTAGAACCTGGTATCAAGCAGAGCTGGGTGAGGCCACCAATCCCTCCTAGTAATCCGATGTTTATCTAGCCCACAGCTTCTGGCCCGGTGAACGTCACCATCCCCGACACCCTCGCAACAGGAAACTACCTGCTCCGCTCTGAAATCATTGCGCTCCAACTAGCCATGACCGAGGGTGGTGCCGAGTTTTACCCCGGTTGCATCCAGTTGACCGTCGGCGGCTCTCAAACCGGAAAACCCACGAGCAGTGAAGAGGTCACTTTTCCTGGTGGTTACAAGGATACCAACCCTGGCATCTTAACACCCAATGTACGTCGACCTGGGTCCGCACTGTGCCGTTGCTCATTGTTAATGTGACAGATTTACAACCCTCCGATCAACTACACGTTTCCTGGACCACCCATTGCTGCCTTTGTCACGGATGGGAACTCGACCACTTCGGAGCCTTCTGGTAACACCACCACGACGTCCCCCTCCCCCACTGCTCCAGCTTCCTCGAGCCCCTCTTCGTCGATGACGAACGTCGGGACCTATTTGTCCTCGACTGCTGCCTCGACGCCAACGCCCAGCTCTACCAGCGGATCGGGCTCTTGTATGCCCAAGCGATCAGAGCTGCGTGTTACAAGAAAACGGATGCACCGACGTCGCCATCGCCCCTCGTGATGATCGCACGGGGGTTGATCTCTTGACGATAATCTCGGGACGCGAACAACCATAAGATATTGGTAATTGGTAATTAGCATGTCTCGTCGGGCTCGATGCTCGCACGACCAGCCTGAGGCTGATGTGTATCCTAGCAAGAATGAATTGTTGTAGGCATAGTAACCTGATGTTGCATTCGTTTGTTTCCAATGGGATCCTTGTTTGTAATTGTCCTTGTCCGTGATCGGTCATATTCTTTTGTAACATCGGTAACATTTGTCCTGCGGTGGAGCAGCGTACACTGATCAGTATATAGATCCACCCTCATTCTACTGCGCCCTGGATACCACTGGCATACACATAATATATGGAGATACAAATTAGATTCACAGCTCCTCCGCCGACTGCAGGCAAGTCCTTGACAAGCGGTCACCTACGTCCGCCGCGGGGGGTATCCACAGCACCAGTCTGGTGACTAGCCTGTCTATCGACGGTTTACTCGTCGGCTAACCACAAACCTCATATCCCATTGTGCTCGAGATATTAGTCAAGTGTCCTCAGGATGCCGCAAAAACTGTAAACTGGGCGCGCAGAGTCCACACCCAAGACCAAGCAAACAGGTCGTTGGCATCGCCCTAGCAGTATCCGTCGTGCTCTTTGCCCTCGACGCCCGTGCCGCTGCCAGAGCCGGGCGTGCTGAAAACACTGCAGTTGGAAGAACTCGGACATACCACACGCGCACATGTGCCAGGTTGCTACATAATTTCTGGGTGGCAGGTATATTGCGGTCTGCTTGGCGGATGAGGCGGGGGAGCGTCGGATGGGCATTGCTAAATGAAAGTCGTTTCTCATCCAGATCGTGCAGATTTAGAGATGCACCTTAGTTCCGAAAGTTCCCTTTCGTGTGCGGACCATCGGACACAAGTTGCCGGTATTAATGATGTACCGGGCCCGGGCCAGAGGGTCAGGGGCATCGGAATGGTAAGCCTGGGCTGGTGCCCAGGTCGGGTCCAGGTCAGGCTCAGGTACGCTTGAGTGACTCGTTGCGATCTGATAGTTCTCATTCTGACCGCAGAATATCTTCTACACGCAAGTTCTCCCGACGTCCCCAGTGATGAATCACAAACACCTAGAAAACTCTATGCAGTACACAGAACGGAAATCGGATATACTTGCATGCTGACCCATTACGTCTGCTGTCGCAACACCAACAAATCAACAATATATTACGTGCATGCTTCTGCCATTCCTCTGTCTGTCTCTCCTAATCTTCTCCCCTTGTACTTGCTCTCATGTTCCTGTCTCCTAACACGCACACGAGCACATGCATACAACCAGACAGTGTGCCCGCTTGCACGTACACCTCACCTGCGTGTCTTTGTGCCCTTGCCTTCGCCTCACTCTCACGCGTTGCCGGTGTCGCCTGACACGACAGGTATCCCAGGCCCGCAGCCGCGTACAAGCAGACAGCGTGCCGCGCCCCCTAGTGTAACAGTGTTGCTTTCCCTCTCACCCTATCATCTCGCCATTGTGACACCGGACGTTGCCCGAGTCACCATCTCGCACACCCTCACACTCTGTTGCCCTTACTTATGTAAGTTGGTGGGAAACGGAACCTGGACCAGCGGAATGCTAACGGTACTACAATAACTCGCTCGCCCAATTCGTCGAGTTGCACTGGTGAATTCTGCGCTAGCTTCTGGTCAGCTGGCCGGACCTGTCTTATTTCCGGCTGTATGGCATGCCAAGCTAACTCGAAACACGTATGGGAACGCCTACGGTAGTACGGGATTTGGCATGCTGGTCGACCCGGCTTCCACCCCTGTTCAGCTTTCAGATTAGGTGAAGGGTGGGCTCTGAATCGTATAAGTACCAGCCTTGTCTGTCCGTCGGATGCACCTCAACCTATCTAGTGGACAGCAATGGCTACACCTATCCCTGATGGTACCTACTCCATCCAGAGCGTTCAATTCCCAGATTCTATTATCGATCTCAATGGGGCTAACCCGTATGGTGTGATCACCGGATTCTCGCGTGAAGCCTCTACTAACCTATTGGTGCGTACCGATAGTATTTACTACTTGTATCAAGGACTAATTGGTCACTCTCTGGCTCGATAGTGGATCGTCAAGAACGTTGGCAACAACCAGATCTCCCTCGAGAGTGTCACTGCTCCTGGCTACTACCTGGCTGTGGATTATTATGTCCAGGTACGTCTGCAGACGGTATCTGATGTGTAGAATCAGCGATTAATGTAACTCAATAGTCTGCTCCGACCCTCGGTTCCCCGAACCCATCCTACTGGACCGTTAATGAAGTTGCCAAAGGAAAATACACGTTTGTCGTCCTATACTCAGGCTGTCTCTTTTTTCTCATTGACATTGAGTCCCTCCAGCCTTGGAGCTAAGGGTTTCCTGCTGACCCTGTTTCTGGGTGGCAATATTGCATCGGTGAGATGTTCTGTGCCAGGTTTATACGCACGTAGACCTTACACACCCATTGCAGATTTTCCTCGATAAAGAAGCAGCGCCAGGGAATGTATCACAGTGGACGTTTGTGCTTGCTCACAAATCCACGTGAGGCTGTTCGCCACTGCGCAATAGCGCCTCAGTTTGTTGGATTCTCCTTTCCACACCGCACATCGAAAAAATAAATAAATAAAAAGGAAAAAAAAAGGGGGGGAGGGGGGGAGGGGGGGAGAGGGGGGGCTTGAGTGTATGTATGATGTTGTAGGGTGGTTTTGTGTTCAACAGATGATCTCGAATGGAATGTGTTTGAGTTACAAATCCTTTTTCGAACGCGAGTCCTTAGAGCTTGGTCGGATGCTCATACATACACCCCAAAGCCATTTCATCGAGGTCAGGTGCCAATAGTCTCGCATATGATATTAAACCCCACTCTGATCAGCAATCCTGCATTTAAATAAAAGACGTCTGGAACGCACCAATCGAGAGAGTGGAAACTATACTCGAAACCAGCCGTTGCCGCTGAAAAATCGCCAGCATGTGTGTGAGATCAGTTACCCAGCAAAGCGATGGTGTCCGAAATTCTGTTGAGTGCTAGAGTTTCGCTCATTTGGACATACATGCTCACGACGGCCATGAGGGTCAAAGCATCGAACAGGACTGAAACATTAACTAAATCTTGATCAGGATATCCTCTCTCCCTTCAACTGCAGTCACTTTGATCGGTAGATACTTGCCACTTCTCGAGGAAGTCCAGTCTTGAAAGTCGGGTCCAAACCCTTTGATGGCAGTTCTCACTGACTTTTTAAAGGGCTAAATGTCCCAGCACGTATGCGAAAATCAGATGAGGAGGTCAAATATGTTGCACAGGGGGGGCTCTCAGGACATGGCATGATGTTCTTTGCAGACGCACCGATCACTCTCAATAGCTTCCACTTCCATATATTCTAAACACGTGTGGGCAGGAAAAGAAAACAAGAGGAGAAAAATGCTTGCAGTTTTGGTATAGGTGATGCCCAAGTAGCGCTCATGTGGTTCTTGAGATTCCGGTGCTGCATCTAAATTAACCTGCGTCACCTGGAAGAAAAATGCACGTGCGCGAAATGAGATGTTCATGGTGTCCAACTAATCTAGTACTGAGTGTTCAGTGTTGGCGAGATGGAGATATTGCAGCTCTTCTTGCGATGCGCCAGTCATTAAACAGTAAGGGATATGAAAATAGCACTCCTTGATGAGGGTACCATTATCTAGTTGGCCCGTGCTCGAGATAGTCGTCAAGTGTCTTGATGCTGCACAAATGGCCATTCTTGGTAAACTGGACTCGGGATATTTTCTAAAGCGGGACGTATTGGTTTCTCGCAGACTCAAATGTACGCCTTTCTTGTCTGACGCCTCTAAGAGGTGCCAGGGGTCCCAGTTGAGTGACCTTCGGTCACGTGCAGGAATGTCTGTCTCAGGCTAGAGCCTCTCCACCGATTGTGCAGTCTCAGACAGACATGGTCCCTGTGAGTCTACTAATTGGGTCCTCGATGAGCATGATTTTGAACACAAGACCAAGCAAAACATGTCGTCATTGCCCGGCAGTATCCGTTGTGCTTTTTATCCTCGACGCCCACGTCGCTGTCCGAGCTGGGCGTGCTGAAAACGCTGTGGTCGGAGAACTCGCACATGCCATACGCACGCACGCATTAGGTCGCTACACAGTTTACGAGTGGCAGGCATATTGCGGTCTGCTAGGTAGATGAGGTATGATTGGGCGTTGTTGAGAGCTCGTCTCTGATCCAAGTTTGAGTGAGGTCGTGCGTAGTTTGATTCCGAAAATTGCTTTCTGCATGTTCGAACACGGATTGCAGTCACTGAAGATGTACCGGCCCGGGTAAGGGACTCAGAATTGTAAGCCTGGACGGGCGCCCAGGTCGAGTCAAGGTCAGGCTCAGGTACGCTTGGGTGACTCACTGCGGTGTAATAATCCTCATTCTGACCACAGAAATATTTTCCGCACGCAAGTTCCAAGGTTCTACTGACACCGTCCCTTACAATAAATCACAGAGACTTGGAAAACTCTACGCAATAAACAGAACGGAAAATGCATATACTTGCATGCTGACCCTTTGCGTCTGCCATCGCAACACCAACAACTATCAGCAATATATTACGTGCGCGCTCCTGCCCTGTCATCCCCCTGTTCGTCTTTCCTAATCTTCCCCCTTGCAGCATAACGAGCACTATTGCTCTCACGTTCCTGTCACCTGACCCGCACACGAGCACATGCGTACAAACAGACAGTGTGTCCGCTTGCACGTACACCTCACCTGCGTGTCTTTGTGCCCTTGCCTTCACCTCACTCTCACACATTGCTGGCATCGCCTGACATGCACACATGTATTCCAGGCCCGCAGCCGCGTACAAGCAGACAGCATGCCGCGCCCCCTAGTGTAACAGCATTGCCCTCACTCTCACCCTATTATCTCGCCATTGTGACAATGGGCCCTCTTGTGCCCCCCGCCAGACGTTGCCTGAGTCACCATTTCGCACACCCTCACACTCTGTTGCCCTTACTTATGTAAGTTGGTGGGAAACGGAACCTGGATGGCGGAATGCTAAAGGTACTACAATAACTCGCTCGCCCAATTCGTCGAGTTGCACTGGTGGATTCTGCGCTAGCTTCTGGTCAGCTGGCCGGACCTGTCTTATTTCCGGCTATATGGCATGCCAAGCTAACTCGAAACGCATATGGGAACGCCTACGGTAAGACGGGATTTGGCATGCTGGTCGACCAAGCTTCCGCCCCTGTTCAGCTTTCAGATTAGGTGAAGGGTGGGCTTTGACAACATATAAATACCAGCCTTGTCTGTCTGTTGGATGCACCTCAACCCATCTAGTGGACAGCAATGACTACACCTATTCCTGACGGTACCTACTCCATCCAGAACGTTCAATTCCCAGATTCTGTTATTGACCTCTACGGGGCTTTCCCGTATGGTGCGGTCACCGGATTCTCGCGTGAGGGCTCTACTAACCTGCTGGTATGTACCGACTGTGTTTACTATTGTGTCAAGGGTTAATTGGTCCCATAGTGGATTGTCAAGAACGTAGGAAACAATCAGATCTCCCTTGAGAGTGTCAATGGTCGCGGCTATCACTTGGCTGTGGACCATTATGTCCAGGTATGTTCGCTGAGGGTGACGGATGTGTAGATTCAGCGACTGATTAGGATTGATTCGTGACTCAATAGGCCGCCCCAGCCTTCGGTTCCCCAAAGCCATCCTACTGGACCGTTAATGAAGTTAGCACGGGGAGATACACGTTCGTCGTCCTATACTCAGACCGTCTTTTTTTCTGATTGACATTGTGTCCCTCCTCTAGTCTCGGAGCTAAGGGTCACCTGCTGACTCTATTTCTGGGTGGCAATCTTAGGGCGGTGAGATGCTTCGTGCCATATTTGTGCGCACCTAGACCTCAAACATCCAATGCAGATTTTCCTTAATAAAGAGGAAGGAGCGCCGGGGAATGTATCGCAGTGGACATTTGTGCTTGTTAACAATTCCACGTGACCCTGCTCACCACTGCGCAATAGCGCTTGGATTCTCCTTGCCGCATCGCATGTCGAAAAAATACAATAAAACACGGAAAAACACAAAAGGAAAAAAAAAAAAGGGGGGGGGGGGGGGGGGGGGGGGGGTGGGGTGGTTGTGTGGGTTGGGGGGGTGGGTTTTGGTTTAAAAAACAAAATAAAAAAAAAAAAAAAAAGAAAAAAAAGAGAGAGAAAGGAGAGGGGGGGGGGGGAGGGGGGGGGGGGGGGGGGGGGGGGGGGGGGTTGAGTGTATGTATGTATGATGTCGTAGGGTGTTTTGTGTTCAACAGACAATCCTAGATGGAATATATTTGAGTTACAAGTCCTTTTTGAAGGCGAGTCCTTGTAATTCAAGTAAATTAGCATGTCCCTTCGGGCTCGATGCTCGCCTGAGGCTCATGTGTGTCCTGGCATGAATGCATTCTTGTAGGCAGAGTAACGTGATGATGCATTCGTTCGTTTACAAACATTCTCATTTGTAATTGTATTTGCGATCGGTCGTGTTCTTTGTAACGTCTTAGTAACATTGTCTCGCAGCAGAGCAGCATACAATCAGTACATAGATCCACATTCATCCCATTACGCCCGGAATACCACTGGTACACACATAATACATGACATATAAAATTAAAATCACAGTTCCTCTGTCACGAACCGGTCCAGATCCAATCCCCTCGACCCTGCAGCGACGCGCAGTTCCCGTGGATCGACAGGCGCAGGCAGGTCTTTTGGAAGTGGCCACCAGATGTGCCCTCCATCCGCCGCGGCGAGTATCCACAACACCAGCGTCTCGAACACATTGGGCACTGGGAGGCGCGTCTGTGCAACATCCTTGATGGTTACGGCCATGTCTCGCGGAAAGACGGGCGCGCGAAAGTGCGTCGTGATGTGCACGTGATGCAGGTCATCGCTGAGCACCCCGAATACCCATTGGTCGTAGGTCAGGATAAAGTAGCGACAGTAGTGTTTGTGGCACATGTCCCAGATCTAGCCAAATTCAAGCACCGCGGGAAGGACGAACGGGCAAGACTTACGACGGCCCACAACATGTCTGCTGGATAGGGCGATCCGGGTGTTGTGAGATCGAGATCCCGGTCTGGCTGTCCTTGCCGTCAGCTAGGTACGTGGGATGTGCGGGTGAGAGAGACTTACGATGCCTGTGCGTACAAAGTCTTCGAGGTCGTCGAATTTGATGTCCCATGGTGCCACACAGACTATCAAGAGGGATATCCGGTCATCCCGAACGCCACGCGTGTCATATCCTGGCTAGCATGCAGCGTCAGCGGTCACGTCAAGAACTGAAAGGCAGACTAACCAGGGCGATCAGGTCAAACAGGCCCGCGTTTCGGACGGGACAGAGATGATTCACGTCGTCAAACCTCAGGGACTTGCACGCGGGGTGTTCTTCTGGAATGCTCAACAAGAGCTTCACGGCACGAATGACGGTGCGCAGCGGGTACTCTTGCACGAGTCGTGTCACGTCCGCGGGAACATTGACCCTGCAACTGTCAATGAACCGCACGTCGAGCGCGTCAAGCGTGCAGCACGCGGTATCCGGCAGCGTCAAGTCAGTAAGATGTCCCTGTTTGGCGTTGGTCGCGCCAATCCGCGTGTCGCCAAACTCGAGTCTCACTAGCGCAGCCATCAGCACAACACCACAATGAAAAAAAAAAAAGAATGGCACGCACTCGCATCGACGGCGCAGCGGAGGTCCCAGTCAAAGATACGCTGGACGAGGTAAAGCTGGCGCGTCCCGCGGGGCCGCACGAGCACGCGGAGGAACGGCCATTCGTACCGCACGGACGCGTCGACGTGCCCGAGCGTGTAGCGCGGCATCCACGCCTGCGCGAGGTACGTCCTGAGCGGGCGCGACCACGACCACTGCTCCGCGCCCTCAAATCCCTGCGGCTTGGCGCCATAGATGGGGCGCATGAGGCGGCGGGTGCGCATGGCGGTCACGCGGGGCTTGCGTGTGGGCAGCGGGCCTGGGTCGAGAGAGAGCGGGGCGGGGTTCCAGCGCTCAAAGACGTCGCTCTCTGGTACGCGTAGGGTTGGTGTGGGTGCCCAGTGTTCTTTGCGGATCGTTGGCTGGCGCGGGTCGCCGTGTTGCCAGCCGGATGGGTAGATCATCGTGCACTTGAATCCGTCTTCGTAGGTGATGCGGGTGAAGCCCTCCATGATTGTTGTGGGTAGCCATGCTGGCCACGGGACTTTATGGGCTCAGGGAGACAATGCATGTCAAAGGGCTTTGAGCCACCCGCGAGGTCAATGCGTCATTGAGAGTTCATAGGTTTTGGCCCACAAGGAGGGTTACTCATCGCGCCCAAGTAGTAAAATGTCTTGGATCCGTCAATCAACAAGGCTTATAGGCTACCTTTGATAGCAGGACTAGTCACTAAACAGCGGGACTCACCCAGTAGACGACGGTCCACCGCAGGCACTGTCAAGACTCGGCTACGTGTTTACGTACATTATATGTTCCGAACTTGAAGCTTGAAGCCTGAATCCGGAACCTGGCACTGGCGTGGGATTTGAAGGCGCAATGCATGGTATCGTCCGAATCTCCTTGGCCATGGTTTGTAGCTTATGATGATTGTGGTATTTGTAGCAGGGACTCGGGCGTCAAAAGGTCGGCCAAGTATGCGACGGCCACCGCGTGTTCTACAACTCATCAGTTCTCAATGTATTTGGTGCTATCTGCTGCGCGGACTTTTCGTTCTTCTCCATGTCGTGCTTTTGTTGTTGCTGATCTGCTATCGTGAGCATCAAGTTGTCATTCAGTCAGTCAGCGAAGTATGCACGACTGCATTAGCAGCATCATTGCAGCTCTTGTACGTCGTGAGTTCGACGTTGAAAGCAAGAAACACACAATCAGTGACCTCGAATGGTTACCCTAAAGGCGTACACTTTGCTATTGGTTTTCAACTCATAGCGACTCGCTCTCAGGCAATGACACGTACACAAAATCTAACCAACGTCCATGACCTCTCGCAAGCATGGGCAGGGTTTGGCTCTGTGTTGGTCGGGGTCTGGCAACTAGTCAAGGTCGTCGCGTCGTTCCGTACGACACTCGTGATCACGATATACTATCCCTGCGTATCCGTCCCCCACATCGCATCAACGACCGTGATGCAATGCGAGGTACTGTGCTTGGTAGCAGCGTAAATCATGCTGCACAGTCGACGCTGGCATGAC
>JBBPMS010000342.1:8080-21694 GCA_038090435.1 Phylloporus scabripes | reverse complement strand
ATGATGCAGACGTCTCTGTCGTCATCGTCAGCAGCGAGTTTGGCGTACCCGGACGCCGTGGACTGGGACTCAACAGACCCGGACTCGAATGCGTGCACACATATATCCCCTCTTCTTCTTCTTCTTCTTCTTCCTCGTCGTCGAAAGCCTCTGAGGGAACCTCGGACAGGATAGATTCTCCTTCTCCTCCTTCCTCAATCTCACCTTCTGCCTCCACTTCCTCTACTTCACCGGTTTCAACAGGCACCTCACCCGCTTTAACTTCAACAATCTTCGGTCCTTCTTTCTCAACTTTGACGACTACAGGTGGCGTGGGTGGTTTTACTGGCTCTTTAGCAGGCGTGGAGACAGAGGTCGCCGAGGCGGGCGGCGACGGCAGTGGCTGGACGGGTTTCGCTGGTGCAGCCTGAGATAACTCTGCTTTTGATGGGGTCGAACTCGGCGGCGTAGACTTATCACCAAAGGGTTTACTCCCTCCCAACGAGAACGCCGCAAAGCCATCACTGGGGAACGGCTTGGGCGGCTCCTTGGCAAATACAGATATTGGGGTGACCAACGCAGAGGTTTGTTGTGCGGGAAGCTGAGCTAACTTGCTGGGTGTGGCTTCAGCCGGCGCAGATGAAGGTGACTGGTCCCCTCCAATGGTACGGAGTATATCGCCAAATGGTTTGTTTCCTCCCGCCGCGAACGATGCGAAGCCCCCACCACTGCTTCCAAGAAGCTTGGGTGGCTCTGTAGCTGGTCTGGAGATGGGAATGACTGATACAGGAGGCTGCGAAGGCGCCAAAACTGTTTTGCTAAGTGTTTCCTCTGACGGCGGTGCGGTTACTTGTGACTTGTCCCCTTCAGCCGTACGAAGTAGCTCGCCAAATGATTTATTTCCTCCCGCCGCGAACGCCGCAAACCCCCCGCCGCTGCTCTCGAAAAGCTTGGGTGGTTCTGTAGCTTATCTGGAATGAGTGACCGATACAGGAGGCTGCGAAGGCGCCGTACCTGCTTTACCAGGTGTTTCGTCTGATCGTGCAGGTACTAGTGGTTTGTCCCCTTCAGCGGTACGAAGTAAATCGCCAAATGATTTGTTTCTTCCCGTCGCGAATGCCGCAAAGCCGCCGCCACTCGTCACGAACGGTTCTGTGGCCGGTCTGGTGACGGGCGCGGCCAAGACGGGGGCCTGCTGAACCGGTTTCGTGGGTGTTTCTTCAGACGGCGCAGGTGCTGGTGGCTTATCTTCTCCGCTGGCACGAAGTAAATCGCTGAACGATTTATTTCCTCCCGACGCGAACGCTGCAAAGCCGCCGCCAGTGCTCGTGGATGGCTTCGGCGGTTCTTTAGGAAGTGTAAAGGCGGGAGTGGTAGAAACAGGGGGTTGCGGAGAAGGTTGAGCTGTTTTTGTGGGTGTTTCTTCGGACGCTGCAGGTCCTGGAGGCCCCCCCTCTCCACCGGTACGGAGGAGATCACTGAATGATTTGGTCCCTCCTGACGAGAACGCAGCGAAGCCACCACTACCCGAGAATGCACCGAAGGCACTAGCACTGGCAGGGGGCGGTTGGGCTGGTGTTGCGGACGCTGGTGCAAATGCACTCTGCATTCCTCCGCTGGGCATCGAGGAAGATCCAAATCTAGGCTGAGTAGAAGTTGTTTTCGGAGGCATTGTATTTGGAGTAGCTGAAAGAGCAAACGCGGAGACAGGCTTGGACTCGACTGATTTGGCTGGTGCGAAGAAAGGCGATTCCTTGGGCAATTCGCCAAAAAAGCCGGAGGCTGGCTTGACAAACGAAGAGGGTGTTGTCTGCAAGTTGCTGAAAGCACCAGTAGAGGGACCAGGCGTGGTGCTTGAAAACGCAGAAGTGAAAGCAGAAGGCTTGGCGAATGGGCTTGTCTGATCAAACCCACCAAACGCTCCGAAACCAGTTTTGATCAGATTACCGCCAGTCGACTCTGGGGCCGAAGTCACAGGGAGGCTGACGTTGCCGAAAATGGATGGCCTTGAGTCGGCATCTTGTGAATTTGCTGCACCGAGTCCGAATCCGCCAATGGATGGAGCATCGTCTGAAGCCATACTGTCTTCAGGGATGGATGTCGGAGGCGGCGGTGTCGACGTCGTCGAATGAGACGGACCGCCGAAATCGAATGCAGTCTGACCAAATTTGGCTGGTCCTGCAGAGTTGAAGGCTCCAAATCCACCACCAGTTATAGCAGAGCCGAAGGAAGGTGCAGATGATTGTCCAAAGACTGACGGCGCAGTTGTGGATCCAAAAACCGGCGTAGCAGCAGATTGTCCAGTAGAGGGTGGCTTGCTGAACACCGGAGGTTGTGGACTTGTTCCAGGCGCAGGCTGGGCAAAGATGGAGGGTTGACCGAATGCTGATCCTGAAGCTCCAAACGGAGATGGCTGGCCGAACACAGCAGATGGGAGTTTGCTAGCAGAGGTTTCCATCAGCGAGGATCCAGTCGGTGAGATGGTAGGGGTCATCTGCATATCCGACAGCTCACGTTCTAACCTGGACGGTGCGTCGGGTGCAGAGATCGACGAGTTTATCCCCGTAACCATTCCAGGATAGGGTGCCCCAGTCACATTGAGTACATGCCAACCAAGTATCGTCCCATCTGACGCATAAACATACATGATGGGGTGAGCTGGTAACTCGAGGGTTTCGCCGGAGGCTGTCGAATGATGATAAGATTCACTAGCCGTCAGGTCAACATCCATTCCAAGCAGGATTGTGTCGTTTTGGTCGTTGTCTAGTGGCAAGCTGGGTGTGGAAGTCTCCTCCAACGAAAGGTTATGCCAGCTTTCTCCGGTGTCGTTGACCACACTGCCAATCAAACCAATATCCGATGACGTACTGTCTCCGATAAACAGTAACGCTTTCGAAGGATTCCAATCCTTGAGACAAACCAGGAATTCGCCAGGCGGGCGGAGACCCGGAAAAGGTAGATATGGGTTGTTGAACCTGATATCTCGCGCAGAACTGGTCTTGAAATCCAGGGAGGAATGAAAATGAATCTGTTCCACATCAGGGGTCAGCTGCCCTGGTGGAGCATATACTGTGTGGAACGATGTAGTGGAGAGCCAATGCATGGATATAACACTCATGTTATTGGCAGAAGGGGGATGAGGTATGCAAGATTTCGGAGTGGCCGTAGCGGTTGGACTGAAGGTGACGATATCACCACTTTGGAGGCCTAGTGCCAACTGCTTGCCCTTCGGAGACCAAGAGACTACGATGAATTAGCGAAAGCCAAGGTGGAGGAGCGCTATACTCACTCGACGTGGGGGTCGTGCTGGGCGACTTGCCAGCCATCCAACCACCGGAAGAGATGAATTTCTGTATGTCGAGCAACTCCACCGCAAGGGAGCCTGGGCTATGAGTGCAATCTCTTAGGACCGCTATCAGCTCAGGAATATCCCCAGGATTTGCTTGTATAGATAGAAGAGTAGCAGAGGATGTTGTTGTGAACACGTGAATGGGTTGCACAATATCTTCACCGCTGGATAATAATTGATCTGAAGCATAGACGTGGATCGAGCCGTCTACTAAACCTAGCAGCAGTCTAGTGTCATTGCACGCAAATGTGATGATACGCGGGGTTGCACCGCTAATTGGGACGCGTCTCTGGGGTTTGAATAGCTGCTGGTCGTCGGCTGAAGCAGCCGCAAGGGCAGTGCGTAGATCTGCGAGCGGTGAGAAAACCAAAGCTACATAACGAATAGATGATTAACCAAAGAGTACAACGAACACATCTCCTTCGTACCTGACGCGCCACCAGTCTCTCGAGTGACAGCTGCGAACCATCCCCTTGAATTGACGATCGCGAACAAACTAGCCTTGCCAGGAAAAGAGGCCAAATCGACCAATTCGGGGGATAGTCTTACACGAGCACGCTTGTTTACAAGGCGGAGCGCGAGGAACTGGAAAGAGTGGAATCAGAGACCGAAACGGAGTTAGGGTATCAACACACGTCGGCATCCTTCTCCGGGGCTTCACTGGAACTTGTCTGAACTTGAGGGGTGAGCGCTGGTTGGAGCTGGCTAACGTTCGCCATACACTCTCGTGCGGTGTCGTATCGAAGCTGTCCAAGCGCCGATACTTTGTACTTCGATGGAAGTCGACCGCAAGTAGTCACGTGGTTAGTATTAATCCAACTATTATGTAACCTTTAAGTGGTTTTGGCAAGTAATTTGGGTCGAAAGTATAAAGGTTTCATTATTGCTGAGGGTACAGCGTTTAAGTACTCGCACTGGGTTATTCTCCGAGTTCGACTATTTCTTTGGGAGACCGCACCGTGATCGGTAAGTCTGCTGACTTCGTAGCTCTGGAGAATGGCGAAGACTGCGAACGGTATGCGACTCCTTCTATAACCAGGCAGCAATTTAACAGTCCCGGATCCATACAACAGTCTCTCCAGAAAACCGCTCCACCGCCAATGGCGCTAAACTCGCTGGGACTACACTGAGCGTTTCCTGTTGGTTACCTAGCAATGTTGTGCGACAATAAAAGTTTTTTTTATAGTTTTGTTGATTAACAGTGCTTTCAGGCAGCTCTGCCTTTACGGGCGTCCATGTTTTATTTCCGCTCTTTATTCTTGATGGTGCAAGCTATGATCGACCTGAGATACGTTGCAGTGCATTCCGGTGTGCAAGGGTAAGTCGGATCGGGTGATAAGCTCCATTCGGCGCCGCAAAATTCGCACGCATGAGATTGATAAACTGTTGATGTGGACCCATCGTCACTCGTCCTCCACCTCCAACGATGGTCGGCGCTTCGAGTAAATTCCCCATCGATCTCAAGAGCTATAAAAAGTTGCGCCTTTCGTCCACCTACCTGATGTATTTGACCATTGCCTATCTCTAGATTGGCGCTCGACCCCTCGCAGACCCAGCTCACTGCAGAACAAAGGTCGACCCTCCAGAACAACATCCAGCTTCTTCGCGATGCTATCGTCTTATTCACCGCGACTGGCGCCGCACGCGGTGTCAGCGGACACACAGGTTGACCGTCTCTCGGAGGCAAGTGGGCTGCACGCTCAATCTACCTTACAGGTGGTGCCTATGACACTGTCCCGGAAGTTTGCATAGCACTCAGCTTGTTCGAACACTCTGATAGATTCCTGCCGATTCTATTTGACGAGGCTGGTATGTCTGTCCGCGCAGAGTTCACCCCTAACCGTCTCACGCGCTTCTGAACAGGCCATCGAGTTGCGACCCAATATCTTCTCTCTGCTCTGCAGGGTCATATTTCCCCGGAACAACTCCTTCGCTACCGCGAAGCGGATTCTAAGCTCCCCGGCCATCCCGAACTCGGCCTCACACCCGGTGTCAAGTTCTCTTCTGGTCGTCTCGGTCACATGTGGCCACATGTGAACGGTGTCGCCCTGGCCCACCGAGACAAAGTCGTCTTTTGTCTTGGATCAGATGGCTCTCAGCAGGAAGGTAATGACGCGGAGGCTGCTCGTCTTGCTGTTGCCCAAGGTCTGAACATCAAGCTCTTGATTGATGACAACAATGTCACTATTGCTGGTCACCCCTCTGACTATCTCAAGGGATACGAGTTGCAAAAAACCCTTGAAGGTCATGGTCTCAAGGTCGTCACTACTCAGGGTGAGGACATTGATGCTCTCTGGGGCGCGATCGCATCCGTCGTCAACCACGATGGTCCTGCTGCTGGTGTGTACAGATGTCGCATGCCTTGATCCAGTCACCTACTTTCCTTCAGTAATCGCTAAGCGCCTCATGGCTCCTGGTATCGCAGAAATCGAAGGAAGCACACATGGACATGACGTTATCCCTGTCAAGGCTGCCACTAATTATCTTGTTAAGCGTGGATACCCCCAGTCTGTCATTTCGGATATCTTAGACAACATCAAACCCACCTCCCTTCAATACTCCTACATTGGGTCCACCAAGGAGAAAGGTGCTAATCGTGCCATTTTCGGAGAAGCAGTCAACTTGGTCCTTGACGAGCTTCCGAAAGAGGTAGCCGCTAAGAAAGTCATGGTTATTGATAGTGAGTGATATTACCCAAGCCACGAAGCCTCCACATAATCTTCTGAACAGGTGACCTGGAGGGATCCACTGGTCTCAAAGTCATCCACCAAAAGCACCCAGAAGTGTTCATTCCGTCCGGTATCATGGAACGTGGTAATTTTGCTGCTGCTGCTGGTTTTGGATTCGAGGCGGACAAATTTGGTGTTTTTTCCACCTTCTCTGCGTTCCTTGAGATGGTTATTTCCGAGATCACCATGGCACGATTGAACAACTGTAACATCCTCTCTCACTTCTCTCACTCTGGGGGTGAGTATATACGGCCATTCACGACAGCGCTGGACATTAACTCAATTTTCTCCACGTAGTTGATGAGATGGCGGACAACACTTGCCACTTTGGTGTCAACTCGTTCTTTGCTGATAATGGTCTCTCGGATGTCCATTCTTGGCTCTACTTCCCAGCTGACCCATTGCAAATGGTCGCCGTTGTGAAACAAGTGTTCTTTGAACGGGGCATACGATTCATCTTCTCCACGCGTTCAAAGGTTCCATACATACTCAAGGAGGACGGGGTGACCAAGTTCTTTGAAGGTGACTACAAATTTGTGCCCGGAAAGGACGAAACTATCGTAGAAGGCACCGCGGGATACGTCGTGTCATTCGGGGAGATGTTGTACCGCTCTTGGGATGCTGTGTTGCGATGCCGCAAGCGAGGCTTGGATGTAGGCTTGATCAACAAACCGACGCTCAACATTGTTGATGAAGAGGTGAGCAAGTTTGTTTGGCATGTAAATGAGACGAATTCAGCCCCCTTTGGTAGACCATCAGAAAGATTGGCTCGAGCCCCTTTGTCCTCGTTGTCGAATCGTGGAACCAAAAGACGGGCGTGCGTATTCGGACAGCAACTGTCAGGTGTGTACATATGTTGACGCCCTCTACAGCTTGGCTCCAAGTTTGGCACGTGGTTACTTGAGCGCGGACTCACTCCCCGATACGGCTACCTGGGTACCACTAAGGAGGGCTGCGGAGGGCTTAGCGAGCAGATCCCTTACCAAGGACTCGATCCAGAATGTGAGACAGCACCTGTTTTTTGTCTTCCTTGTTCTCTCGAGTTAACATATCTTCACCACAGCGATCATCAAGAAGATTGAACAGTTGTCAGCCCGTTTATCCTAGCGGATGGGCTGAAAGAAGAGTACAAGGACGATCCGTGTATAGTCAATAAGATATAGAAAAGAACGACGTTTGATGGAAATATCGCCGTCGGGGCATGTAAACTAGAAATAGTCAGTAATTGCCTCGTGATACTATCACAGATGCGCACCAACGAAATCGTATGTGTTGATCACGCCAGCACTGTCAGTTAGCGCTCACTGCAGGTAAGCGTGCTCATCGACCGATGAGCGCTTGTCTGATCGGTCGATGGCGGGGCTTTCCAATAATACTGCGATGAAGACCAACTCAGGCGGACGGACCGTTCCCAGGAATCCCCGCGACTGATTCTACTATAGCCAACTTCCATCTCGTCGTGGCATGCCGCATTGCATAATCTGCTTCCTCCACAGGCTTTAACCGTGCCCAGGTCCGGACACCACCCTATGATTTACAGCCTCGCAGTTGAACTAGATACCAGACTACAAAGGATGAGGGGGGTTTCTTGCATCGAGGGAACATCATGGATCGATGGCGAGAGAAAGGCTGATGGTAGACATAAGGAGGGTGAGGATCACCGGTTGTAATGCTCTAGATCCAGAGGCTGCAAGGACCCTGAGGCAGAATTTGTCAGAAGTAGGTGGGCATGGCCATCGTAGGCATACCCATGCAAGGATCGCCATGATCTGTTCAATATCTCAGCGATGGTGGTGTCAATACATGCAAGATACGCGCTGCATACAATGCAAATTTGCGGGAGTCCTCTACCTTCCAACTATCCTACCCTGTCTAGACTTTTACATGTTATGCCCCTCCTCGGCGTATCCTGTATGGCTGCCATTGCGCTTGTTCTTGACTTGCAGTTGCCCGGTCTCGCATCGGCGAGCATTGTGTTTGGTACCTTGCTGCTGGCCACTCTAGCGCTTCACCATGGAAGTCGGTGCAGTGAAAATCTGAGCCGGGGTTTCTACGCAGATGGGCAAGATATCCCAACAATCAACGTGTTTGGTGTTGCTAGTACGACAAACGAAACGGAGTCTAGTCTATGAGGATGTAGCGCGGCCTCAACATGTTGATGAGTATCTCCCCGTGTAAAAGCACAACACCTCGGTAATTCCTTCTGGTATGATGAATGTCCGTGATATGTTTTGTGCAACGTCATGTACTAGATCATGATGCACTTAGATCGACGGCACCTTTCTTCTTAACCTTGTTCCAGCCACTGTTTGCATGAGGTCCACTGCAAGTAAATGTCATTCCAGAGTGACCAATCTTGTCTAACCCGACTTCTCAAGGTGTGTAGGAACCGCTGTGAAAGCTGTCCCCTGATTCAATAAAGCCTGGCACACCGATTCGGCAATTCGCGGCCAAAACCAGGGTCTGAACAGGATACCGCATCATCTGGCGTAGATCTATACATTGACAATCGTTGCATCGGGCCGCTCCCGTATGCTTGCGCTGCGTTAGAGTTGCATCCACCGTATCCGAAGACATGCCGTCGCACAGATTCGGTTGCACTAGCCGCTGCCGTTCCCGATCCGGGATCCGCCGATCGGACCGCACGAACGCGCGTAGCTGTGTAAGGTTTAAGTTTTTCTGGATAAGGACTTAATTAAGAACCGAATACGAAACGGTCCGATTGCAACCAGCCAACCATCAGAGGAAAAGCTGCTGGTAAGCGGTGGTGTATACCACATCCGTAAAGCAGCCGAAATCTTCGGTGCTGTCTCGTAAATATGCATGCCTCCCTATTGGTCAATGCTGGCTTTATGCGATGCTTAGACATACTATAACCAAAAGAAAAACGCCATGGCAAAGTTTCGCCATCGGCTCTCTTTTTTGTTCAACCGATGCAGAAGCCTTCGTCTCTCCATCAGCCGACGGTAGCCGACCACTACTATCCCGCTGGTGACCACCATACCTGCGGCGATTCGGGCCGAATAATTGAATTTTGAATTCCGTGATGCGTTGATGGGCCATCTGCAACTTTGACGCTAGACCCTGGGGACAGCTTTCACAGCTATACTTCGAAATTCGAGAAGTTCAATGATCCAAACCTGTGCTACAGTTATCGCGGCGCCAGTCGCGCATACCTAGGGGGTGTATACCCTGCAGGTGGACATAAAAGTAAGTAGGTCCCATCCAGAAGGTCAATATTAGCTGACTCGTCGATGTTCGAGCAAGACGTATAACCACCCCCATCTCCGAGTCATTTCATGTCACTTTGCATCATCTGCTACATCCGCGTACTTTATCGTGTCCAGCAGACCAGCCCCGGATACCACCCTATCTCTTCCACTCTCGCCGCGGAACTAGAAGACTCCCGAAAATTTGCATTGAATGCAGTATGCATCTTGCATTTATTGATAGCACCATCATTGAAATGTCTGCTGAACAGGTCATGGTGCTCCTTGCGTGGGTCTCTGTGTAGCGTCCATACCAACATACTCCTGATGATTTCACCAACTCAGGGTCCTTGTGGCCTCTGGATCTAGATCGTTACAACCGGTGATCCTTACCCTCCTCATGTATACCATCAGCCTTCGTCTCTCCATCAATCCATGTTCCGTCAATGTAGTAACCCCCTTCCATCTATCCTTTATCATGGTCTAACCCTCCACCTTAGAAGTATCCTGCCCTGTCTAGATTTTTACATGTTATGCCACTGCTCGGCCCATCCTGTATGGCTGGCGTTGCGCTTGTTCTTGACTTGCAATCCACCGGTCTCGCAGCAGCTAGCATTCTGTTGGGTACCTTCCCGCTGGTTACTCTAGCAATTCACCATGGACGCGATGAAACGTCTGAGCCAGGATTGCCTATGTAGATGCAGGATATCCCAACACTTGCCACGGCTGCCGTTACTGGTTCGTCAAACGCAACGGAGTCTAGTCCACCCTAACATGTTGGTGAATTCTCTCCATGTAAAGTCGTGACTTCTTGGCAATTCCGTCCGCTATGATAAGTTGCACGATGAATGAGGTAACAAAAAGCAAGAGGATCCGTGATGATGTGTGGATGTATAATTCAAAGACTAGATGCAGTTAGATTGATGGCACCTTCTCCATTATTACTCTCAACCTTCTCTCATCCACTCTGGGCACGAAGTCTACTGCGAATGAATGCCATTCCAAAGTGACTGCATCATCAAAAGCATCGACATCAATTGGTGCACCGTGCCGCTCCTTGATTCGGAAGGACCACAACAATAATGCTAGACTGACAAATAATGATCTACTAGCAATATGTTGACCGGGACACACCCTACCCGCACGTTGTTAGATTTGTACACGGTATCCGATAAGACATACCGTCGTCCAAATCCGTACGCGTAAGATCGTATGTCAGGGCAGAATTTGCCATTCTTGTCAAGCCACCTTCTTGGATCAAATCTCTCTGGATCTGGGAACACAGCTGGATCTCTCGAAATAGCCCTGCAGCGGTATGATGAGTTCGGTAACTGTAGTTTCAGTCCCCGCGTACCATTGACACCCGATTACGGTGGCCCCGGCAGGTATACACAGTCCTCTCTATAACCCGAGCCGGGTCAGACCATCAGATGAAACCGCTTGCATACGGAGATAAACTGTACCCAAATGATATCTTTGGTCGCACGATGCGGAATACCTAGGTGAAGTGATCAAACCTGCGGAACGATCGTGGGATAGACGTTCGATATACCTGTCAACACGACGGGCCTCCATCGCATTGCTTCCGCGATAAATGCATGAAGTTCGGAGAGCTCGTCCCAATCCTCAAAATTTGGTACTAGAGGTTCAATCAGCTTCTAAATGTTCACGTGGTGGCTGCGTAGGACCGACGTCTATCCCCCCCAATGATAGCGTCCATTTGCTCCTGGACACGAGCTTGTGCTTTGGGGTGCGTGGCCGCTGCCAATATCAAAGTCGTAATAGTTCCGGCAGTCTAGACAACGAAGTAAGCAATTTATCCTAGCGGAGGCTGCATCAAAATATTGATGACGTACTGTGTCAGCTCCAGCACTAAACAGACCACCTGCTAGATAAGCCATCTCATCTATGGTTAGCTGATGCACGTGGGAAGTCTCGAGAAGTGTCTTGCTAAATGATGGTCCAGCCTCGCCCAAAGACTACGAGAATATGCTGTGGGCATTCTATACGTGACACTAGAAGGACTTGGCAGCTTACCATCTCGTCCCTCACATGTGCGAGCTGCTCTCTGAAAAGAGTCAGCTCAAACTCACGGTATCGTTTAAGAACGCTTCCGTAACCGGGAACGTGTTTCAAGACTGGTATTCGCTCTACAAGAAATGCGCCAGGTTGCATCGTTGACTGAACATTCTTTGAAACTTTGCGAATGTTGGCGACCACTGTGTCACCGTCATTTGACGCTGGGTACGATTCGCCGTACATGACCTGCAGCACGACAGCTACGGCATATCTGGCCGAATACCGAGAAGATCAGGCCCTAATTTGTTAAATCCGCGGAGAAGAATTACCGTTGCACATGTTGAATATGATTTTCGGGGTCACTGAGGATGTCGAGTATCATATTTTTGGCGCCCTCGGTCTGCATACCCTGGTATACCTCCACAGCTTTCGGTTGCAAGTGGGTATGGGCAGCCTTGCGAAGGCGCCGGAAGCGCTCGCCGCTGCCAGCGAAGATGAGCCGCATACCCTGGGAAATAATTTCGTTGGCGGCGACTAAGCGTGGTCTATCGACGAGTGCTGCACCCTCTTTTTCCATGAGCTCTGAAGCTACCTGAAGAGAAGGTTAGTTTGGTCGGATGGCGCCTTGGGGAGATGTACAATTTGAACTTCCATACCTCCACGTTTCCGAGGACCACGACGACTTGGTTTCCCGCACGTACTGACACCACTGGTCCGTATTCCGCTACCCAATCTGTGAGGGTCTTTGCCATACTGGATAAGCGTGGTCTGCCCTGGATCGGAAATAAGAGTCCGTCCACGCAACTTACTTTGAAGCGGGCAGAGCAACTTCCCAAAAGGAGCGCGGGGGGGGACCAGGTGGCAGGGGCAAACCACTCTTTGTGGTGGGAGGTGCCTGGTACTTCTTGTAGAGTGCAACGAACGTGAACGCCAGGGCAGCCACCACGGCGACGCGCTGAAGGACCAGAAGTACGTCCAAGGACATCTGAATCATCCCGATATACTGGATGGTTGGCAGAGGATGGGTAGGGTGACGCAGGGACAGTGTGGATCGGCGCGCTACTTATAAATGTAGAACCTCCTCGGACAACGACAATTAACGGATTACTGCTAATCCGCAGACATACGGAGGAAAAGATCAATCGCCATGCAAGCAGATGGCAACAAATAAGTCGCTAAACTGACGGTGTATACCGCTAAAACAGGAGCAGGATGACAGGCCACGGAAGGCATAATCCGATTGTCACGGCGACCTATGACCAAATGGTTGGGCTTCGCCGCGGACGTTTGGGTGTGGATAGCAAGCATATTTTCTCAAGAACCACGACGTCCAGACGCAAGCGTGTACCCACCTGGGATTGATTCGGAAGGATCAGCTATTGCTCTTGCCGCCAATAGTTGAGTGGATTAGTGGTATCAGCGTCTCGAGAGTTCTTGTCTATCGTAGCAGCAGCTCTTGCAGTTTCCCGCGACCATCGAGTGTTTCCCAGCGGCCCGGATCAATATATGTTCAGAGGTAGAAACGCCAAGCAGCATTTGTAAGGGCTGCGGGGGGGTTAGATTTGGATCAAGAGACTTACTAATTGTGTCTTAGCCTTTGATAGTCATCAACGCTTTCTTAAATTACAATGTTGAGGGTTCCGAACGTCGCACGCGGAAAACGGCGGACAAAAGGGTGAAATGCTAACATTGTGAGACACATATACTGGAATACATCGATAACTTTTCTCCAACGAACGAGCTTTGTACTGTCGCCACTGGGTGTCCGATTCTTCAACTAGGAAGTAGGCAGACGTGTTAGCTCAATGAAACCTGGAGGTGAAATAAATAATTCAGAGAACCGAGAATCGACACCAGAAACATCGAGAGGATATTTCTTTTAGACGGCACTTCCTATTTGCATCGGTTGAAACTCATCGTAGAAAGGACAGTAAGGTGGGATTAAAGAATGGGTTGCTCACCTTTGTGGATACTGGGGAACTTGGCAAACTGAGCGGAGATAACTGACTATAATTTCCAGCTCCGCTCGAATAACTGGAAAAGAAAACGTTGCACTCCATCGCGATTTCAGCATTCTCACGACGGCCGGCGGCCTTAGGGGATAACAAAAACTTGACACAAATCCGCTGGCCAGCTCTCTCTCGATAGCTTGTGAGTGTCTTCATCCAGGACATTCTGCACTCAACATATTCTTCTTCTTATTTTTTTTTTCATAATTTTCTGCATGTTATACATTCAGATCACCTCACTGATAGGTGGTTAGCTTGGATAAGTTTTTTTCTGACCACTCTCGTATTTCGCATATTCGATTATGCTAGACATATCTCGC
>JBBPMS010000340.1:0-19768 GCA_038090435.1 Phylloporus scabripes | reverse complement strand
GCACACCGCACGCGCTAAGGACACGATGACAGGCAGTACTATGCACAACGCCCTCTGCTGTCGACGTCCACCACACACCTGTTCAGACTTTCCCTTTGACTACTTGAGTGTGAAGCATGGAACATTTGATGTGACCATAACAATGCCGTGACGATCACTGCAACGTGATCACCATGCCATTGTCGTGACCGCTCGCCCACCTCGCTGACGCCTCTAATAGCTCGTCTTGACTTCCGCCTCACCTCGCTCTGCTTTGCGCTCCCCCTCGCTCTCATGTCGTGCCACCACCACACACTCGCCGCTCACCTGCCCTCACCAAGTTTTCCCTCGGGCATAGTTGTTTCACCGTGCATGCTGCGTCACATCGACATCGCACTTCGGCGTTCGGCGAATGGCGTACGTGCGGATGTAACCTAGTCACACAGAGACAGAGTTGGGTGCTCGCCTCTAAAGCCAAGATGGAACGCGAAAAACTCGATGCACCTATAATCGTCGCCATAGTTCATTACCTCCGCATTGGATCCGTTTCGTCCTTCTGCAGTCAACTTCGCCCCCGTGAACGCTCGAGTGGGAAAGGATGTGCTCCGGCTTCGACACGGCTTCGACATCGTCGAGGATGCCGAGGGCGATGTTTTCCTTCTGTCATGCAGCACAGGGCCTGGCGAAGAGTTGTTTCTACACATGGAAGTAAGCACTCCAAAGTACCAGGCTGACTATCAAATCCTTTATGGATGGCGAAGAGCGATGCCACATTGGAATGACTCCAACGTAGCCTGTAGGGACCACATGGCAATGACAAAGTATATTTGGGATTCCAAAAAGACCCCAGGCGAAAGAGTGTGGACGGTTCTGCAGTCAAATTAGTGACTGCTCCTTGGGTAAAGGAGGAACAAACATAGGGAGCAGCTACCTTGAGTGCCCCCTTAGCCCCCCCAACAAAAAAACTTATAGAAAGCGGCCCAACAGCTGCAGAGGACCGCTCCCCGGAATATGCACTGACTCTTGAGCAAGTTCGGTGTGAGCCAATCGTTCGGAGACTACTTCGCGACCACCGCTCACATCGTCTTCTCCTCTGACAAAGCCAAAAACGATCTACGTATTCGATTGTCCAGCGGGTGTTTGGAATGACATCATGCTGACCAAATCGATAAATGAGCAAAAGTCCGAAATGGAAATCGGGGCGGAACTTTGTCCTTATATTGCGCATGCGCGGGCGCTCCCCTTCGGACGCACCATCACCACAGCACTCAGAAGTCAATGCAAAGGTGCCGTCATCTCCATAATCGTGTTACGGTTATATATTAACGAAACTATAGCGACATCTATCTCGTCGCAGATAAGTACGTGGACACTTTGGAGCAACCATCCATAGTTAATCTCACTGATCACTATGAGGCAGTGTTCAGCTGCTGAACCAGGATGACGCTTATTCCATTTTGAGGAAATTTGAGAGTGGTGCTGCCGATGCGATAATTTTCGAGGAGGGGGGCGTTATCTCCTCCCGCGAATCGCTGATTGAAGACGGAGTAGTCCTGGTGTATCTAGGCAAAAGGTACAAAGATGGTTGTGCATGGCAAAGACGTTGGTAACGGCGGCGGGGTGCTACAAGGATTGCACTGACGTCCATTCTCTAGGCAACTCCGAAAATGGCTTTGAAAGATATTGGCAACTAAAACGACGGGAAATGAACAAGTCAACGATCCGATTCGAGTACACAATACACGAGAAGATTGTCCCCGGGAAGCTTATAGCATATTGGACGGAAAATTCCACACTTCCGAGGGCGTCTAGTGTATTCCCACCAAAGGAACCCGAAACATGTCGGCTGGTATCGAGAGAGACGGACGGCGACGATGACACAGACACAGACGGCGGGAGATGTCCGGGTTTGTCTATGGCTTCTTTGAAGACACCACAACCTAATATGGGTTCGCTAGCTTTCCGCCCTATGGATATCAGAAACCTCCTCAACCCACAGTCATCCCGCGCTACTTTGGACACTACTCGTTGGCCAGGGTTTCCAGAGAGCTGATTGGTCACAGGGTTGAAAGGGGTAGACAGTGCCGATATGAGGTTGTGGTTGAGCTTCGTTTTAAAGCATAAGTAACTTGTAAGTAAGTGTCATGTCTCGCAAACGTCTTGCCCTGTGCTTTCTAGGAGAAGTCGCTCTCTGCCTCAATCTTCACAGCTCGGTATATGGCATCAGAATCACACATGAATGACATTAGCTCGGACGCTGTCAGACGTCCTAAAGGGAAAGATGTGTAGCGTTCTGAGGGAGAGGATGTACTATCTGACGGGCACGATGGATAGAAATCCATCAGGTAGTGGCAGAGATAGCGGGATAGAGCGAAAGCTTTCGTATATGGGCACCTGGGCCTGAGTGAGTGAATCTCTGATAGACTCTCTGGTCAAGAGGCCTGCCAATGCGATCTACGGACTAACAGCACTTTGCAACTTCGAAGCCTAATCAATCTCGGATTCATGGTTGTGCAGGAAAGTGGGATATCTCTCAAGACCATGGGATGGAGGATCTGTTCATCGTGGACCAACACGCCGCAGACGAAGGTGGGTCCAAGAAGATCCTGCGGTATGCCGTTCTTTCACGTTGGAGCTTATTTGATTTTGTAGAACAGGGGAGTCGCAGCTCACGCCAACGAGAGTGAACTTGGACATGTAAAACTCGAACGGATCGAGGACACAGTCACGCCTGGTCGCCCGGCCCATGTCCGAGGATATCACACGAAGGGTAACTTACTCTGGACAAGCGTGTGATGGGCAAGGCGCTCGACACAGCGGGTATGACCACGGTACGCCGACCCCATCTGTTTCATGTTTACCCTCCCACGCTCACTCGCTGTAGCCCAGATCGTGTGACGCATAGGAACGATAGATCAACCCTGTAACTATCCGCGTGGTATATTTGGGCGATGCGGCATTTGTCGGACTTCATCCGCCCCGACGTGTGATCAGTGATTGGGAGTTGGATCTAGGGTGCAGGGTGGATGGCCCTTGCGCCAGCCCCCCACTGACATGGCTCTGCCTTGGCCGGTTGTGTTCCCTGAGTCGCCTGCTTGTGGTCACGAAGACAACTAGATGACCCTCTTCCATCTACGGATATCTCGTATGGATTATATAGCGGTGGTGATGCACAATCTGAATCATCGTGGTAATCATGATGCGAGATTATCATGAATTGCGGTGATGACTGTTATGAGTCACCCTTCTGGACACCGCGGATCCCGGTCCAGGCCTACCGTTTTGACGTCGTAAAATGTCTACCAATCATCAAAACTTAGATAGGACTTCCACATATACATACAGACATAGACATCCAACAAACAAACGATCATTGCGTTTATGGGCGGATGACCGTTTCCAGGAGTTTCAGCTTAAGGTTTAGCAGGCCCGGGACCGGATACATTCGATTTACTTGCATTTATCTACTCGAGTCGCTACATACATACACAGAGTGAAGTTTCATATCCGCTCGAATCAGGGGTTCGAGACCCAGTCTCGTGATTGGCGGTATCGAAGTCAGTACGAACGAGTTTGAATGGAATCTAGTAATGGTATGTAAGAAGCTAATGTGAAGCCGCTTTGTGTGAAGATATTTCCGGCATTTTTTGTATCCGTATCGTCAATAGCATCTCAATCAACGCTGGCAACGATCAGCGTCTGAAACGACATCAGAAAGAAGACTCACAGTTCCGTACACAAGACGGATCAACATAATCCAGGGAAGAACCAAGACTTGGTTCTCGCCGCATAGGCGTCCCATTCGGGACCAAACATCTTCTTAAGCTCCTTATCCTCGGCCACCGCACGGCTGATGCCCACTGAAAGCGTCCACGACCACCAGGCAGCCCAGAGGAACCTGGATCCGACGGATCCAAGGTAGGTACAGTCCACTAGCACACTTCCCGAGGTCAATTGCGAGAGCGCGAGCCCAATAACGATGAGCATGGAGCCTGTGTAAGACGGGTGGCGAACATAGCTGTAAGATCCAGACGTCACTAGCTTATGATCCGGGAGAATGCTGAGGTCAAATGTAAAAAGTTGTCCGAGCTCTTGGAAGCATCGAATGCGGATGAGCATTCCGACGATGGTTAAAAGTACACCTATCAAGAACAGAGGCGACAGCACATGGGGCCGAGAGGCTGGACACATGGCATTATCCACGTGTGCGGAGAGCGATGGGGAAAGCATTACACCGAAATGCTGGTTGAATGAATAAATGACCTCGAATATAGCGATGCCCCACAGAAGCACACTGTGAATCTATAATCATATTGAGCTTCAGTCGAATACAAAAGTAGAACGCAAATTCGCCTTGAAGATCGCGGGGGCGATTTGCAAGATATACGCTTCCTCGGTATGAAAGCGTCCTTTCTCAGGCGTTTTGTTAGGGGGGACAAATGCCCAATGATTGCTCAGGGCCTGAGCGACGACGAGGACAGAGCGAATGAAGGGAGACATGGCAAATAGTTTCGAGGAGCAGGGGCCTGGTGACCTGTGCAGGAGGGCTGATGGGCTTCCCTTTTATAAGCATCAGACAAGATCTGTATGATGAGTGTTTTTGGAAGAGGTCATATGCGGGACATCCGGGGGCTATCGTGGGTGCGTCCGGGTAAGTATGTCCACGGAGAAAGACCGTTTAATGGTAAGACTTATCAGGACACCCAGGCAACCCATGGGCTTGGGGTACCAAGGTGAGGCTTCCCGACATTCCTCGGATGTGACCACGAGATCGTCCTTCAAAGATCGGAGTTCCCACCACGGGCGTTCCAAAAACATATTACCCATCTATGACTCTCATAGAGACAAGGGGCGTGCGGACTCAGACGTCCGTCGTCCGCGGAAACACACTGACATGGTCCAGAATGAAGCTCCAAGACTTCACACTGTGCGCACCAACTTAGAAAAATTAATTGTCCAAAACCTAGACTTTCCAAGCTGGATACAATCTTGTCAGAGATAGTGTGAAGCTACAGTGAGGGGTCACCGGTTACCAGCGAGAATATGAATGTTTCAAATTGCAGTTCCAAATTGTGGCGGTGTAACAGACGACCCGAGGAGAAGAATATCCACCGCGGTTGCAGCGCCATTGGCGCAGATCACTTCCATTAACAAGAGTGCTCTTTGGCTAAGTTAGTGTCTCATCCCGTTGTTACTATTAAAACCATCACAATGCATGTAGCACATGCATCATCTGATCATGGCTGCCCAGGTGGCAACATGGCAAGATGAATGATAAGGATTCGAACCACGCAATAGCAACCGTGGGACTCCACACCACAATTTCAGTTACCACGTGTTGTTGAGTCCCCGAGTCGGTCTCGTGGGGGATTGTTATGCGACGGATTGGCATGATGTTTGGTGGAACGAAACAGGACGCTACAGCCCATCTTCTCCGTCTTTTATTCTGCTCGCATTCTTGCGTCCCGGGCCGGCGCTTCGCTTGGCACTATATCGTCCGTTATCGAGTCGCGATACTGGCTTCCGCTGCTAGTCGATCTCAGCATTCCAACATCTTCATCTTGTGCTCATAAGCATTCTACCACACCATCCTTGCCGGGAAATGCGCATCCCACCAAACTTTCTCCCCTCTCATCCGCTCCCCGTCAAGGGAGACGCACCGACACAGGATGAGGTGCTCTATTTCGCGGCTCGGATCCAGTTTGTGGGGCTCGTTGTGGAGGGTGGACAATGCAGTCGCCCATCAGGTGGTCACTTTATTTACCAGGAGATATTCAACCTGAAATCTCTAGTCACCGATTTTCAAGGCTGAACTGTGTGGTGATTGAGACTACCGATAAAGTTTTGTTGGGGTGAACCGTATTTATCCATATTGGAATTTGAGTTCTTTGATCGACGTAAGACTTCTTTGTTTCTGTTTTGGACCAAGTACAATATCGATCGCATATCTTTCAGATACTTTGAGCTTCGTCCTGTGTTACACCGTGAACTCGGCGCCAAGAGTGCCGAGCTAATTACATGTTTCATGCATTTACATAAACGCTGGCTGTACGATTAGTATAATCTACGAGTTGACGCATAGTTCTTCTACCTCTGAATATGTCTCGTAGTTAACTGTTCACTACGACGGCACTTTAAAAGTCGAATAAATGTCTCGCGCTCATTACGAATGACTGATCAAGAGTGTCCAGATGGTATCCAAGGGTCGAGGGTGACCAGGATGATGGGGCAGAGGGCCCTGTCAGGTTACCATATTTGTTGCCTTGTAGACCGCATGGCATTGTGGAACGATTGGCTATCCCCATACTGCCTGCCTTTCACAGGCTTCCACTGGTAATCGTGGTGGATGCGACTTGCGTCAGTTGTCGTGCACCTGGATCAACTGTCGACTAGTCAGGCTTCAATAAATACACATTTTGCATTGGGGTGGATACGACGCCTGAGTAGCAACGGGGCCACACAAGGCTCAGGTGCCCCGTGGATGCTCGAGTATACTTTGGAAGATGGTGAGCATATAACGGTAGCTTATCTGCACCCTCGACATAAGTCGAAGTACCCTCTCTTCTTTGCCTACCTTTTGAGTAAAGTTCCAAGCTCGGTCCCTGCGAGTCGCACGGGTCTTGCTCAAGTAGGATCATCAACATTCCGCTCTGTTCTGTCTCTCGTAGTGTTATCCGCGCCACTATCTTCGCGACGTTCAAGGCGCTCAGGGATGATCATCCGTGTATCCTCTGGCAATGCCACTACGACCTTGTTCCAATATACTTGGCCGATCCTCGCCCACTCTCGCTTCCAGACCTCGGAAGGATCGAGAGTTCAGGTAGAGTGCTTTCGGACAAAGCACGTAAGAACGGATTTGCTATGTGCACCACAACACGCACCTGCGGCACTTTCAGGGAGCACTGTCATTGTCCCATCTTGCTTCTGTAGAACTACTGCATTTGGAGATGACATCTCTCCATCAGGAGATTCAGGAGCTGCAATAAATGACATCAGTGGACCCAATTCTGAAGAGTTGGTGGCTTACTACCGAAGCGTTTGGGGTGGCGATACTTTCCGGTAACAAGCGAGAATGTTGGTCGGTCTGGGTCTCTGTCTTCCTCTTCCTTCAAAGTGTCCTTGTCATCTTTCCATAATAATCAGTGTCCGGGTGCCTGGATGTCGAGTAAGAATACGGACGATCATACTCTGCCAGTAGTTGGCCAAAATCAAGGACGTAGCGACCGCTCCATGTACCCTCTGGTTGGAGAGCGACTTCCAGCTCATATGGCGTTATTATCGGTCGGTAAAACTCCTGTGTAGCAACATTTGCGATGAATGATACGAATTGCAGATCGAGGGCATACCTTAGATTCAATGACACTGTTTTCTGGACAAGCTGCTAAAACAAAGCACTCGATCTCCATAAAGTTGCCCAGTTTGGCCGGATTAAGTTTTCCAACACTGATCGTGTAGCTTTTCTTTTGGGCTTGTTTGAGAATTTTGCGAAGATGGGATATGAGAGGTAAATATGATGCTGTCGAGTATTCATTGCAGTGGCGAAATGAAGATGAGAATAGACTGACCAACACCAAGCGTACCCACAAGGATACCAAACACGTCTGCGTCGCGTGCTTTCTGGACTGCAGCGAAGCGCCGCATGAGTAACCTATTCGTTCGCTCGGACTCTAATCTTGAACTTTTTGTGATTGGATTGTATGAGTAAATCTATTGTTCACAGTCGACACGCAAAAGGGAAGTGATCAACCAGCAAGACTTACAAGACTCGAGGGATGTATCATCAACAAGTTTGTGAGCGTAAGGCTCTCTTCACCGATATATAAAAGGATTTTCGCGAATTCGTCGATCTTAGTGTTACTATCTGACGATTCTTTGGATTCGCTGTCGAGCGACGGAGGTGGAACTGGTGCTGGCTCGACCAAGGTTGCTATCGCATGATACAAAACAGACAAGCCAATTTTGTCGCGGAGTCGTCCCACAATATTGGCTATAACCTCCGTCACGCCTTTCAGCATCAGGGAATCGCGAAACTCACCCATTTGATACGTATATCCCACATCGTGTCGAATAAGAATCGACTTCGTCACCGTGTCGCCCACGTCAGGGATGTTCGTGAGGAGGTTGATGAGTTCTTGTACGCAATCCTCGACATCGATTGGTTTCCGGCCGAATACATAGGCAACAGGAAGCCTAGACGTTCTACTCTGGCCCGTCAACACCGAATGTAAAAGAATCCAAGGATGACCTACTTGGTCATACACGCATGCCCATAGTGAACCATAAGCTCAGCATCAACATGTTGGGCAGCGACCTCATCAACGCAGCAGCTATGTTGGAGTGACAAGTTTGAGTGTGAAGCTGGCCAACAGACAAGACGCATCTCACTTGCCGTAAGATGTGTCTGCCAAAACATACAAGTCGCGTCCCTGGCCGACACTCTGCTTGAGCAAGCGATAGATGGGAACAGCATCATGCAAGAGCTCGTCTGGAAACTGAAGCGCGACCTGTATATTCCATTCAATGCGTGTTTTGGAAACGGAGAGAGCGACCCGACCCTCTTGAAGTCTCCCTTGAGGATAATCTCCGCAGTCCTCTCGATCTCGTAAAACTCGGCGATGCTGGAAGATTCTGGACGCTGTGCAGACGTACTGCAAGTAATGTCGACCGAGCGCGCTATCGCCTCTTCCCCGGAAGTAGAAAATGCAGTAGGACATTGATCGGTCGACGACATTGTGCTGCCGTCAGTTGAAGTCGGAGACTTTTTTTGAGCCAACTAATATTACTATGAAACGCCACACTCGCCCCAAACCCCTCGATGCAGCTCATCCTCTCCACCGAGTCCGTGCGCAATGCAATCTTTGCCCACGAAACCGGCCAGGTGCTGTACAGGACGACCCACCCCCACCACATCGGGATGGGGACGACGACGCTGTACAAGATCAAGCCCAACGACGACCCGATGGACATGCGCGACCAGTTCGACGCGATCGGGGAGATTGACTGGCATCTGATTGGTTCGTCCATTTTGCGCCTGCACGGCCGCTCGATGCAGTCCAGCGAGTTTCTCCCTGCACATGGGATACTTGGACGGTCCGTGCGCGGCCCCTAATTGGCTTTCTTCGCAAGTAACATTCACACAGGAGACGCACGTTTACCGGCCCTGATGGTTGCCCGTATAGGTGGGACATGCCTTTTAACACGGTAGTGGTGCGTAACTTCCTTACCCAGCTAGTCAACGGTGCAGACTCGCTACTTGATATAGTTGTCCCGAGACGACGGATCGCGCACCGAGGTCGCTCGATATCGTCGAGGTACACTGGGAATACTCGGACCGAAACAAAAGCCTTGCATACAAGTCGATCCAGGCGTCGAGCACATGCTTGACCTCATTGTTCTCACTTTTGTGTACGTCGAAAAAATTCGTATGGACAAGGACAGGCAGAATACCAGGCCATGAGATACTTGTGAGACGGACGTACTCTGTCCTATCAATTTCTACTCACTGCAGGCATCTGAAGACACAGGCTGATGTTGTACTTTTATCATAGGTGCATACACCTAGTGTAGCAAAAATAATACGAAATCAATTATGGTCGCATCAAGCACGGGATTGGATGGTCCTCCGTGACGCCAAACCCCCAGCAAGAATTGTTGATCTAGTAAAGTGGACTCTGGATATCAATCTGGACTGGTAGGCTGAATCATACTGGCAGGATCATATTCCTGACCAGCTAACACACGACTCTTCGAGTCAGCCGCCCTGTTTGATCTACCCTCGCTCCCCTTTTCTCCCGTCCCTCCTTTTGTGCCATGCGGGTGTTTCCAGACCCGCTCACATGTATGGGATGTTTTCCTTCACCCTTGGATGTCCCCAAGGCCCTCGTCCACTCAGATATCTGGTTTCCCGATGGGAACATTGTTCTCGTCTCCGGATCCGCCGCATTCAAAGTACATCGTGGTCAGCTTGAACGGCACTCCGAGGTGTTCAAGGACATGTTCCTAGTGGGTCGAGCTAAAGTCGGTCTCTCCACGGGTACATCCTTGTGCGGCGAGACATTGAACGAAGAGGGGAACAAAATGGTGGATGGGTGCACAACTGTGGACATCTACGATTGTCCGTCGGACGTGTATCATCTGTTGGTTGCCCTCTATGACGGATTGTGCGTTGCTGTTTTCCGCCTCTCCGATCCATCCTGACGCAATCTGCCATAGCTACTTTCCTAAACCCCGTGCGCGCGACTTTTCTGCGCTGTCTAGCGTCCTCCGTCTCTCCACGAAGTACTTTATCGAGCATCTGCGTGCCCAATGTCTCGCCCGGCTCATACACGACTGGCCGACCACGCTTGCAGACTGGGACCGACGAGAGACTGCAGCGACAGACGCCAAAGGCCGCTACACCCCGCGCGACGCATACGCCCACCCCATCCTCGCCATCAACCTCGCTCTCGAGCTCGGGATCCCCGAAGTCCTCCCGAGCGCATTCTACGACCTCTCGCGCTATGCGCCAAGCCGCATCCTCTCAGGCGCGCGCGCCTTCCCGCCCGTCTTTGCCGCGCCCGACCCGTGCGCCGCACGCGGGGCGCACCAGGACAAACCGATGATCCATCTCTCGCACGACAGCTTCGTGCGCACGCTCCGCGGGCGCGAGCTCGGCCAGCTCTACGTCTCCTCCTTTCTCTCGCGCGCGCTCGAACACCGCCCCTCGGCGTCGTGTCTCTACTCTGCCCGGGCCGCTGCCTCCGGGTTAGGCGCTGCGGCCACCGAGTCCGCACACTGCGCCGAGTCGTTTTATTTTATCCATTTGAATGTGCTGCGGAGCGTCGGCGGGATCGCGTGTGGGCGGGATGCCGACCCGCTGTTCACGCTCGTGCAGGCGGCGGAGATGCTCGAGCGCAAGGACTTTTCGGACGGCATCAGAACGTGTGGGCTCAGGATGTGTGGGGCGTGCAAGCGGGAGTGGAAGGGTGAGGTAGGGCGGGCACGCGAGGAGGTGTGGGGGCTGATTCCGGTGTGGTTTGGGCTTCGGGAAGGGGGTGCGATGGACGTGTCGGCGTCGACAAAGAGCACAGTCCAGGAGCTACAGAATGGGGACATGGCTGAGAATGGGGAGGACGTGGACGTGGATATCGATGTGGATGAACTGGAGGAATGATTCATCCGAGTTCGCTTTTACTAGGTTCGCTTTCTCTTCTGTTCATATCTTTGTGCATGATCTGTCGTCCACATGTATATAATCGCTGTTCTCAAGATGTTCCAGTGAAACAACCGTGCATTGCCGTACGTAGATACAAGAAAGCGATGCGTAGCCGAGATATTGTGAAAAAACAAGAGTGATGATTGATATAATCTCGAATTCATTCCTCCCCGATTTTCGGTGCTAGGTAATATTTTATAGCACCTTGTCCGAACTTGTATGATACCTGACGGGAGAGGTATCAATGTCCAGTCACAGCTGAGCTTCAGCGTGCTTACAAGGAGAGGAACTTCGTTGCTCATCATAAGCTGTACGGTATTCGACAACGTTGAACTCTTAGAGAAGTTGACAAGATACTTCAAGCTGAATGTCAGGTTGACGTGTTGATTCATTTCAATAAACACGCCGCCATCCGAAGGGACTTCGTCAGACTTTTTGGCCTTTTTCGATGGCTGGCCATTCTACGTGTGGATGAGGAAAACCAAGCGAAAACATACAAATGGGCACGTCACCTTTGACGGGCCCTTTTTTCGCTTCTTGCTCTTCGGCTTCTCATCATCGTCCTCTTCCTCTTCCTCTTCTTTTTCCTCCTCACCTTCATCTTCTGACTTAACCTTGAACTCACCCTCGTCGTCGTCGTCACCGTTCATTTCGACGTCATCACCTTTCTCTTCCTTCTTGACCTTTTCCTTCTTTGTCTTCTTTGTCTTGGGCCTCTCATCCTCTTCTTCCTCTTCCTCATCCTTTTCCTCCTTGACCTCATCATCGTCTTTGCCATAGTTTTCATATTTTTCTCTGGCGGCCTCGGTTTGTTTTAATAAGATGCTACCGTTGGCTGCCTCGCCTTCGCTCGTAAAACGCACGCCTTCTTTAGTGACTTCAATACGGACGGATTCGCCAAGGAGAGAAAGATCTCGGACTATGCGGCTGAATTCACTAGATGGCATGGTGACGCGAGAATCATAATCTGTGTCGGGAATACCAAGATTTTCGGCATCGATGTCCATGAGTTTCATTTCATATTCTGCGAATCTGTCGGCATCTTTGGAACAAGAATATGTTAGGGAGGGGGGGGAAATAGGGAACGATTGTACTTGCTCTTTGCCTCGTACGTGAGGTGCAATACGTCGGCATCGTCGGAGGCTTTGATTACGCAGATGTCGTCGTCTTTAGCACATTTTAGCACTTTGGTCAGGGAGTTGAGATTGACACCCAGGGGCATAGGGCGGTCACAGCGATACTTTTTGAAGCCAGCTGCCTCGAGGTTCACAGCTACGAGTGCGACGTGGGAGTTGTCCATTGCTTGAAGATTCTTTGTTGTGAATGATTAGCAGTGGCAGGAAGCGATGTTCGAGGCCCAGACATACAATTCCCTCCTCGGTACATTCGAAATTGGCATCTGTAACCAGCTCTTTGACGGCTAAACAAAGGCGGGTTAGTGACAATCCTGCATCACAGAATGATACGCACAGTCTAGCAATCGCTTCAAGAGCGCTGCTTCTTCTAGTTTGGCCTCAAGCATGGTGGGCGGGCGAGTTGTAGAAAAGGAAGAGAATCAACGCGCCTAGTTGAGACGCGTTTGACTTTGTTTTCCGGTCGGAGTTTGGTCGCGCATGTCACACACGTGATGTCACGCGAATCGTGACACCGTTTCAATCGATGGTGTCATAGAGTTCACAATCATTCACAAGACCGGGGTCAAACCCTTCTGTAAATGTGCCGGAGAACACTGGTGATTTTTTCTTGTCCTTCTGGATTCGACTAACAAGGTCTCGGGCATCATCTCGGAATTTGGCAGGAATCCTGTGGAATCAACTCGCTCGATTCGACAACTCTGTCACTGGGTTGGAGAGTCGGGCGATCATCAACGCGAACTCGGGAGGAAATTCGCATGATTAAGCACAGGCCTCAAAAAGCACCCCTACTGGCGGGTCCAAGAAGAACGGCAACGCGTGGTGGACAAGATTCGCAGTCTTGAAGGGTTCTCACAATTCTTGTTACCCCCCCATTTCGATGATCTTCAACGAGCTGCGGAATATAGACTGGTCATCATCGCGAATGCAAGCAAATACGATTGCGGCGCTCTCATCGTTCTCCGTTCTCGTACCCCTTCGTTGCTCATTCGACGATGTCGACCAACTTTCTTCGCAGCTGGCGGACTTGACCCAAGACTCGCATGGGTCACGTCGACGGCAATTATCCAGGAACGCTACACGAATTCCGAGTTTGCATCTCTGTCTGTGTCAAACAGCCAAGGGTGATGTCGACACCAGATGAGGTGCTCCTTCTCGCGGCTGGGATGCAGGGTTCAGTGGGGTAATAGGCATGCTGTAGAGAGTTGACGATACGGTTGTGCATCAAGTTGTCACTCGGTTCTACAAGAAGATGCTCAGGGGTGATACAGACTGCCGACGATCGTTGGAGAAGCGGATCGTGTTTGTGGACACCGAAATCTGAGTTGTTCCATCGACGTAGGTTTCTTTCGTCTCTTCGGCGGCTCATGTTCTCCAGATGTCCCCATTTTGTATCATATTCTGCCTTTGGTAGGGACAACCAGAGCCGAGTTCTCATGATTGATTCGTTATGGAGATCACACCGTGGGTTTATGCGTTGTTGACATCTTGCTGAGCATATGGCATCCCTTTGTTCATATGCCAGAGAGGATAACGAGTCTATAATCTGCTTGGGTCGGGAACGCGTTAAGGTTGCCCCAAATTAATGAGCTCGTTGTCCTGTTGGTCTAACTAAGAATGGTTTAGATTGCAATGTGAAACTCCGACTTACGCGACCCTTTTTTGGTGTGAGCTAATGGTTGTCCCCATCCGGCTGGTTTACCGGTCCGCCTCGTCATGCAGTCCCCGCTCAACACAGATCGCGGCAAGCTGCGCATGGAAAAGCTCAGACAGCTTGAGCTCGAACAGCTGCAGTGGGAACAGGAAGCCCTCGTCATGCCAGAGGTTCGCCCAGCGCCGCTTATTGATGACCTGCTCACGCGAGCTGCACAGTATCTCAACCGGGCGCTTGCCCTTTCCTTTGAGTCCGTCAAGACCGAGTTCAGCGACCTTGACGGCCTCTCTTGGTCCCGCTATCGGGTGCGTTTCGAGTCTGTGCCACTCTGTGCCGCTCTCACCACAGCGCAGGTCGAGGAGCCAACACCGAAGCTCACCCGGACAGAGACGGACATACCTGAGACCGACGCTCGCACGGCTGCGCACCCTCCTCGCCACCCTCCAGCCCAAGATACCATTCGTGCATCCCGCCTTCAGCCTTCTCAAGGGCCCTTGCAACCTGCCCATCAGCTCTCGCACAGCGACCCTCACGTCCACCCTACCCAAAATCTGGCGCTGGCATGCCACCTACCGACCCTACGCTCTCATCGATAGCCTGTAATGTTTCGAGCCAGGGAACGTCCACATTCAAATGTTGATCTATCTCGCTATTAAATCGCAATGGAACAAACTTCAAGACATACATATAGTAGTTGCTTCTTCGGTGATCTTTGTTGTATTTTTACGGGGATTAGCTTGTATCTGTAACGATGAAAGAAATGAAACCGACTTGAAACTTGCACGCGAGCCAACACGGGCAAACAGGACCTTTTGACGTACAACTAATAGTAACCAACGTTGACTTCAACATTGACGACGACGCCCAACTTATTCATTCATTTGCGCGACAATAAGCGCAGTGGCGACTCTATCGTCGCCTTTCTTGACACACCATGACCGCTCAGACTCTAGGTAGGCCCCAACTCGTCGCGTGGTAGCATGTGCTCATCAATTATTTCTCAATTATCTCTCTTGTATACCACCGCAGTCCCCTCCGAGAACTGGGACGATGACTTTGAGTTCGGTCAAACCAACAATTCAAAATCCAAAGACGCCAGAAAACCAGGACCAGCAGTTACCATCTCCCTTGAACCTCGTCTATCTGTTGCGTCCTCCCACTTCTCAGACTGGGACGCGGACGATGCACTCAGGAACCGGTCACCAAAGGCATCAGTGGTGGCAAGCAGCCGACCGCTGGTTGGCAGGAGTGGTATCACCAGTAGGCTCGATAGCTGGGCCGAGCCTGGCCCGTCTACACCAACAAAGAATGGCAGCGCACAGGCGCCAGCCGAGAATTGGGATGACGATTACGAGGACAAGGCCGACTCTCCACCCAGTCGACGCCATCAAGCTCACCGAGCCTCTCATCACGCCTTCCAACACCATCACACTCATTCGCTAAAAACCCGTCACTCATATCATACTCCGCCCCGTCCGAAACTTTCCGCAGAGCCTGAAAATTGGGATGATGACTTTGATGACCCCATGGACCCTACCAGTTCCACCTCTCCTACCAAAACTGATAATGAGAACACCCCTGTCGTGAAGCGTTCGCGTAGAGAGGCTTACGCTGATACCTCTGACGAGGATGACGAAGTCGACTTCGGGTTCTCTGAAGACAAGGAAGAGGACAAGACGCTTACGGCGCAGTCACGGACGGCACCTATGATTCGCCCAGGCTCCTCAAATTCCCATTTAAATGCAACGTCTCCACCTCCCCCTGTACCACCTCTCCCCCACCCACCCTCTCCTTCTCTCATCGATCCTTTCCCCCGCTCGCCTAGTGTATCAGTTTTTTCAATACCAACAACGTCGGGGCGGAATTCGATCGGACATTTCAATTCTACGTCACATCTTGTCCTTTCATGTGCCGCCTCATCACTCGCTATGCTCCCCCCTTCTCCACCAACCCAACGCGAACGGCGCCGTCTTCGCAAAAAGTCACGGCCACCACATATGGACAACAATGTCTTTGAACTCATCGAAGAACAGCGGGATTCGTCCTCTCCACCGTTGCCGCCTTCAACACCCGAAAGAGCGTCCTCTCCGCCCATGGTACCAATGATGCCCTCTTCCTCGTTAGAGGCCACTCCAGGCGGGGGATCCAAAACGCCGCTCTTGGCGCGCATTGGCTCAGTCAAAAAGTGGGGTGTCAGGAGGAAACGAGCGAGCACCGGCCCTTCAGAGACGGTGATGCAAGACTCTGCCACACTGAGCGGCGGCGTCGCAGAGCAAGAGAACGTGTCCAGACCTCCGAGCTCGCTTGAGCAGATACAGATGCAAACGCCTTCGAGCCGACATCGCAATCACCCGGGTGGAGCGCGGTCGACATGGTTTTTTCGTCCTGGCGGCGCCCATTATGGGGCTGGGTCTCCGCCGCCGGGACAAGCTGAACTCAAGCATGAAAAGAGTCTAGATCAAGCACAGTTGAGACCTGGGGTGGGAGTGGGTGGGAGCGGGAGTGGAAAGGTGCCTACGACGCCGAGCAAAGGCGGGAAGCTCTCGAAGCGAAAAGCGAGTGGTATTCCGCTCAACTCAACCAGTAGCAGCGACCTCACGGGCGATGGGTCATCTGCTGCCTCTAGCGTCACCGGTCTGGGAAAACCATCGCTTGGTGCTGGCAGACGACCGTCCTCGATGCAAGTACCCAACGGTGTAGCGCTTGCGGTCAATGCCGCGAGCAACAAGTTTTCGTCCATCGGCACTCGGCACGCATCGTATGGGTCCTCGTTCGGTCGAGCGTCTTCCTCGAGGGTGTTTTCCACGCCCACTCCTACAGAGAGCGCGGAAGATCTGCCACCAATGCCTGCGCTCCCACCACAAGAAGGGTCTAGGAGCTTCATGGGTAACGTACGCAAAATCAGCATCGTAGGCGGGAAGAAACACAAGCAGAAGAAATCCTCTGTAGAAATTCCACCTGATCCTCTCCGTCCTGGATCTTCTCCTCGAAATGACGCCGGTGATCCTGAGGAACAACAGTCTGGTAGAAATGGAGATGCAAGAACGCAATCACAGGTTCATACGTCCGATTTGTTACCACCGATAGAACTGCACCCACCATCTCCACCACGACCAATTAAGGCTTCCCGTTCGATGACGCTGAATATGAGCGATGAGACCGAGCCGGCAATACCTTCGACGAGTGCCCCTGCGTCCATTACCGTGACCCCGATTGCGTCTCCACCATCAAATAAAGCCACTCCTAAAACCCCTTCATCACCGCAGTCGGCATCGTTGGGTCGTGCTACGCCAGCTCCCAATCCACCCCCTTCGAATGGGTCTGTGCCAAGGCGAAATTCGTTGGGTGATCTGAAGATCCCTGCCAGAATCAGTCAGGCGCAGATTGGGCTGAAGAGAGATTTGGGCATGGTTCGAGAGTTTGCAACGAATATTGACGGTGAGTCGTTCGCTTGTTTGACTTTGGTTGTCTTGTGCTGATTCCTGGCACCATAGGCCTTAAAGAGCTCCAATCGACCTACCATCACCTGCTTGCCGAGGTACAGACTTTCCTTGAGAACGCTCCTCCATCTCGTGCAGCGTCGCCTATCATGTTTAGTCTTGCCCGTCCGGGTTCTCGGCTACGTTCCAATACGTCTCCACCAACCGACTCTCCCTCAAGCGGCCCGGGCGCATTCTCGGAGTACAAACGGATTGCTGCCGCTCTTCATGCGATCACAGTCAGGTACAAGATATCATGGGAATGTGCCGAATTGCTTATTGAACTCGGTGGCGGCGCGTCTTCTCCAGTTGCTTCGGCGGCCGAACCGTCTTCGAGTGTCTCAGCCCCGATCGCGTCGATGCAAGCCGAGCTTGATCGTCGGAAAAACCGCGAGAGAGCAATCACGCTTTCAGGCGAAGATTCCAAACCGCCTCTCGTTGGCGGCGTAACATCCCCTACGTCTGGTCCGCTCAAAGCGTCATGGCGCGCGTCTACGGGGCGCCATGATCTCAGTCAGAGACAACTCATCCTCCTTCGGGACATGCTTAATAGTGGTGAAGTTCCCTCAGACGATATTCCCTTGCTTGAGGAGAACGTGAACCGAAATTGGCGATGGGGCGATGCGATGGGCAGCACCGTTACGCTTCCCTCTGAAGAGTCGGGCTCGCGAGGCGCCGAGCATAGCGAACCCACCAAGAAGAAGCGACGCGGCGGACGGATGGGGCTGACTGGGTTGCGCGACATACTACGCATGCTCAAATGGAGCCACTCGGAGCAGGCGGCAGCGCCTGTCCTCCCTGCTGCCTCGACAGCCTCGCTGAGCACTGACTCGTCGCATTATTCACATCATTACCCGCACGGGCAGCTTGCCGTGGAGCACAAGGCGACCAAAACGAGTGTGGGGCTGGAGTCCGTCCGGTCGACAATGGAGCCTGCGACCTCGCCGTATAACGCACCGCCTCTCAACCATAAATCATCCCCACGGCGACCGTCGCTCGCGTCGATCTTCCGGATCGGGCAGCGGAACAAGACGAGCGCCTCGGAGTCGTCGCAGGACAGCCGGAGCGATGTGCGGAGCGCGAGCAGGGGGAGCAACATAACGGGGGACGATGAGGATTGGGACCGGATTGAGTCGGCGATTGATCTGGACATGGCCGCGCGGGCACTGGGGATCGAGGGTACAACGACGATCAAGGGACGCAAGGGGTCACCGTTTTTCCCCGACAACGCTGGGCAAGTGCACGGAGCAGCGCATCGACCGGTGACGCCGCGGCGCGTGCAGGACTCGGCGGCGCTGAGACTGGAGATGGATGCATCGCCGCGGTCTCTGAGGCCGATGCGATCGACGCGCTTATCGAACGTGGAAGAGGTCGAGGATGGGGAGCAGCAGGATCGACCCGGCAAGGTGAACAACCGTGTATCGCTACCGCGGACGAGCCCGAATCGGCCGCCGTCCAGGGGGCTGGTGCCAGGGAGTGCTCGGACGGGGTCTGTGCGGAGCGCACCACCCCAGCCACTCGATGACCCGCAGGTTCCCGAGATCAAGTTGTCGATGACGCCCGAGAATATCAAACCGCTGTTAGAGAACGCCAAGGAAGTGCACGTTCGGTGTCACGAGTGTATTCGAGAGCTGCGTGCGTTGTTGGACGTGGTGCCGCCTAGTTGAGAGCGTGTTCAGCATGCACCGAATTATTCCTTCACATGGATGGTACGTTTAGTGACCTCTTTTGCATTTTACTTTCTTTTTTTTTTCCAAGGTAGATTTTGTAGAGGCATTTCTTGACGGTATGCGACTCGCAAAACATTTTTTATACCTGTACTTGTGCGCGACATTGGCATCTTGTTTACTTTTTGATCGTCTCTCTCTGCATTGTTATTTTTTTCTTGATCATTGCACAAGGACTACCCCCGCTTTTCTGAGGATACATAGCGGATACGTACATAACGTGTAAGTCATGCATTGACGATATATATAATGTTTCTAACGAACATTATCTTACTGGTACATTGTTGTGTCCGTGACAGTTATGCGCTTGCGACTTACCGATAGATCTCAGTTTATATCCAAGTGGATAATGGCAGAGCTACAAGGGAGTAGACAATCAGATGCGGCTAGTACATATACAAAGTACACGTGATCAACAGTACTTGGAAACGGAATACGTCATAGAGCGTTGGCTAGAACCTGGCACAACTCCAATAACAAGTGACATGCTCCACGTGTATCAGCGCGCGCAACAAGAAACGAAAACGAGTGTCTTCTACCCCTTCAAACGATCCGCAAGCCTCGTGATCGCAAATACAGCGACCGCGCCCGGTTCTCCCTCA
>JBBPMS010000339.1:10466-21779 GCA_038090435.1 Phylloporus scabripes | reverse complement strand
TGGCCGAGGGGAGCGGCTGGTGACTGTTCCTGATAACAAGTCCAGCCGATACCATTGGGTTCAAAGAATGATGATATTGTTATGATTTACTTTTTCTTTTCTTCTTTAACGAACTCTGTCTCCTTTCACGATGACCTAATCCACATCACATGACTCAGTTACCACTTGCTTAGTCATTGCTCACGTCCCCCATAGTTCCATCTGAGTCCATCGGCTTCGATGACTCGTTCTCACTTAGTCATCCTTTCTACCATGTTCTTTGACTTTCTACGACCGACCCTAAACCTGTCGGCCCTAAACCCATTGTAGAAGTATATATACTTCATTTCCTTCTCATGTATTCCTCACGCTTGATCTCCCTTCTTGTACCTCGACTACCACTTGTCATCGAGTACAACTAATCAAGCACCTGTTTTTCTTTCTCTCGTCTCTTGCCCCCTTGATGGTTCGGTCGCTACCTAAAGCGACCTCTCCTCGTAAACCCTTGAACCTTGTCGCCTCCCTTGTGGGCCTTAGATCCCAAGGACCTTGGCAGCCTCCCTCATCGTCTATAGAACATGAGGACCTTGGCACTATGGCACATCTTTGTGGCTGTTACCTTGACCCTGTAGCACACTCGTGTGGCTACACCCTTGACACTGCGGCACATCTCTGTGGCCGTTACCTTGACCCTGTAGCACACTCGTGTGGCTACACCCTTGACACTGCGGCACATTTCTGTGGCCGTTACCTTGACACCCCGCGGCACATTCGTGTGGCCGTATCTTGACCCCTCGTCGCATTCCTGCGGACGTACCCTTGACCCCATCACGTTTGTGTGACCGAACCCCTGACCTTGTGACACCTTGAAGGGCTACGACCGACTCTACCCGAGCCAGTCGTAACAGATATAACCATAATTAGTCAACAAGGAAATGGAAAGTAGAGACTTAGCAATGAAACGATGAGCTGATAACATCACGTGGTCATGTCACGTGATTCGAAAAGATAAGATAAGATGGAGAAAAAGTAGTGTTTGTAACAATGCTAGGCTGACTGCAAGCGCTAAGATGTAATAATAGCTAGGCTGAGTGGAGTGCTCAAGGGAAAAAACCAAGAGAACTTGACTGAGGTTCTCTGGTCGGCTCTTGGGCCTTTATATACTACCTAGGGGTTTGTACATGTTTGTACTAGATCTACTGATATGTGAATATAAGAAGTAACTGTGACTCATTCTAACTAGGTGTGAGGCTATGTGCACAGGATCAATGCATAGCTGAGCATTGCATTGCATAGCCTATCATGAGGTAGCAGCAAGGCTGAGTTCTAAAGGCTGTGAGGCATAGCTCTGGAGCATTGCTGAACATAGCCTCATTATCTCTGACTTGACATGACTTATGTTGAGAGGATATGATTGGTCGATAGCAAACATAGCTGACCACAGCCCTGAAGGATTTGAATAGCTGTGGCAGCACAAGGCCAAGCAAGTGGCTGATGACTGTCTGATATGACATATCCAGCCATTGGCATCAGATGAGAACAATAAGTATGTAATCATGATTAGTCAATAAGGACAATGAAAAGTTAAGACTTAGCATTGATATGCTCTGCCATGCTATGCGATAAGATAAGATAAGATGGAGATAAGATAAGATAGCATTTGTAACAGAGCCTACCATCACAATCACAACTAGCAAACCTGAAGTTATCTCCACGATAGAGTCTGGTTATCCACAATCACTCAGTTCAGCCATACCACCTACATATGAACCAGAGACCACCAATCTCTTGCCAGCAACCTCACTTGAGTCTACTGGTCCTCTTGCAGTGCAGTCATCAAGTCTGATTCTGATTTGTGGGCAAACTCAAAGAGCATCAGTATTGTCTGACCCATCAAACATTAAGGAGGTGAAGTCAGACTCAAAGAGCTTGCTGGCTGGGAGAGATATTGCTATTGATGAAATCAGTGAGGACTCAGATGGTATGGCCACTGGGCCAGAGATCAAGGACTGGGAGGATGAATTGGTTGAGACTGTTGCAGCCTCACTGACTAGGATCCATGACTGGCAGACACTCTGGGCACAAATCCAGCTTGACCTGAAGAAGAAGCAGAAGAAATTGTCATTTTCAAAAATCAACCAACTCATGATCAAATCTAATTTTGCCACTCTTCATCTAAAAGGAGCCAATCAAACTGAGGCCAGTATGGAGATTGCATGACAATAGTATTGTGGTTCTGGCAATGCATCTTGGTTTGTTCAGCAAGTCTGTGCACTTGCTCATCATTATCAAATCTTCGAGCAGCTTTCTATAGAGAAACATGAAGGTTATTGAATAGGAAGATTCTTTCTTTATGATGAGTCCATTTAAAATCATGCATGAATGTGGTTATCAAACCTCAAAACTGGCAAGGCAACACCACAGGCACTGCAAAAGGCACTCACATCCATAATATTCCTAGAGCTGGAAATCAATCCTAAACAACCAATCAGTGAATACACAGCATGATAATGGCTAATCAAGCTGGGCTAGAGACAAACACTGATTTGAAAAGGGGTTTACATGGATGGACATGAACAAGACAATGTGGTGAAATATCGCCAGCAGGTCTTTTTGCCAAGAATGAAAGAGTATGAGAGGTGAATGGTTCACTTTGATGGGCCTGATCTCATGCATACAGAACCAGATCTATTGCCTGGAGAAAGACCAATCAAAGCATATTTTCATGACAAGTCCTCATTCCATGCCAATGATAATTCAAGCCATGCATGGTGAGTTTTATTGACCTCAATAACTTGGGAATATTTTGAATTTTATTCAATAGGCTATGACACGATGAGCAGCCTCTCAGAAAGAAAGGTCATGGCCAATTAATCCATCTCTCTGATTTTATCAATAGTGAAAGTGGCCATCTTGTCATGTGATCTGAGGATGCAAGGATCACACAGGATGCATGCAAGGTCATTTATCCCAGTGCAAATGGAGATGCATGGTGGACAAATGAAAATCTGCTTGACCAGTTGAAGAATGCCATTGAGATCCACAATGAGACAAGCCCTAGCAATCAAGCACTATTTATATTCGACAACTTGTCAGCCCACACATCCCTCCCCCCAGATGCTCTCAGAGCCTTTGATATGAACAAAACTGATGGCAGAAAACAGCGCATTTGACAGGACACTATTATTCCTCAGTCCAATCCTGATGAATCCAAACGAGGACTCGTTCAGAAGATGAAAACTGCTTCCGGGGAACCAAAGGGACTGAAATCTGTCTTGGAGGAGCGAGGTTTTGACATAACAGGACTCAAGGCAAAGTGCTCACCTGTCTGTCCCTTCGAGAGCACTGGATGCTGTATGGCACAGCTTCTAAGCCAACAAGATGACTTCGCACATCAAATGTCCATGCTCGAGAAGCTCATTACCGACGCAGGTCACCTCTGTATATTCTCGCCAAAGTTCCATTGCGAACTGAATCCAATTGAGATGGTTCGTGCACTTCAACAAACACTGTCCACTGGTTAATAACTGGATTGCCAGTACTGGGGGTGGTGTAAATACCGCTATCAGGAAGTGTTGAAACCAAGCTTCAGTGCTGCAAAGCAGGCTGCACACAAAATCCTAGACTCTTGCCCTGTTGAAGTTGTCCGCCGTTTCATCAACAGATCCTTGCGTTTCATGAGCGCATATCGGATGGGACTGACTGGGAAAGCAGCAGAATGGGCGGTTCGCAAGCAGAAACAGCACCGCAGTGTTTCTCGACAGGCGATGATGGCGATTGAAGCTGTGTTAGCGTGACCCAAGCGTGACTTGTATCTAGCTTCGACACAAAAATTTGTGAAAATCGGTCAAAAAATTTGGCGCCTCGAAAATGTCGCGGGAAAATCATCGGAGTACTGTATTTCGCCTTCTTTTGGCCTTCGGAATCCATTCCCGCTCCCAGTTTGGGCTGAAAAACTCATATTCTCGTTCCAGCAAATAGGATGACTTTGATTGTCCGCAACTGTACAAGTATCGTAACTGAAACGAGTGCCTCAGCACGCTTCAAGTTTCTCAGTATCGTAGTACTTACGCCACACACCTGGTTAATTCGCTTTCACGATTCACGCGAAAATACGATGATCAGGCTTCGGTGACACGCAGCGCCACCAAAGCTCTGTCCCGGGGTGCCTAACACAGAGTTGTCAGTGTGGCCCGGAAGTCGCAACCCTTACTGGTGAGAATATTCGGACGCCAATAAACAGTAATTTCCAAGAAGTCGTGGCTTTAAGTTGCAGTCGGAGGTAAATTTGTGAGACTAGTGGCTATGCTTCATGTCTTTGAAAGGCCATCATAGTTCATTGTCAGAAACCAAGGATGCCGAACACAACTGAGTCCAATGCGACGACGTTCTCCGCAGAATCTTACTTCGAAACCCAACCAGCACCGAGCACCCTCGAAGCTGATATCCAAGGCGTATCTCGTTTCATCGATAGACAGATCGAGAAAGGAAGAAACGTTGTATTGGTGACGGTGAATTACCCCACCTCGTCAGATCCATGCATTGGTCTTACCACTTGAGTAGAGCGGGGGGACAACCGTTCCACTGGAGCTCAACGTGTGAGCCCACGCTCCAGGTGAAACCACGATCATCACTCACGCGTATATAGTGTCCGATTCCTTGACAACTTCAGCGCTGGTGTGTTACTTCAGCTCATCGCCGTAATACAGTTTTACGCTTTTATTCCTAGGTACCCGAGGTGCAACGTCTGCAGAGTACTTTCTGAAACAAGGATACGCAGTCATCTTTATGCACCGGCAATTCAGTCTTCAACCTTTCAGCCGGAACTATTCCCACTCAACGCATCCTTTCCTTGATTTCCTGGAGATAGATGGCCCTTCCTCATACCCATACTCAGATGACCCTTCCTTGAATGCGGCGGAGGCACGTATCACAGTCAGGACCTCCGAACGTGCGGCCTTGTTGTCTGTCCTGCGGGCCTACAAGGTGGTGCAAGCTGAGGGCACTCTCCATACCCTCACGTTTGTCACGGTCAATGATTATCTCTACTTGCTACGCGCGGTGAGCAAAGAGATGAGAAGGTTGGGACCAAAAGCCATGTACTACCTTGCTGCCGCTGTGAGCGACTTCTTTCTACCTAGACAAAAGATGGTCAGTATGGCGATTCAAGCCTTTTCGACGGTCATTCAATGTCGGATGTTGTTTTTGACAGTCGGTACACAAGATCCAATCTGGAAAAGGTAGTTTGCAATTAGAAATGGATCAAGTGCCCAAGATATTGAAACCGCTGGTCTCCGAGTGGGTGCCCAGTGGATTTGTTGTCTCTTTTAAGGTACGTCGAGTGACGAAACACCCCACTGGTTGTTTATGTGTTGAACAATCAGCTTGAAACCGACCAAGTGCTGCTCATACCCAAAGCGTGTCAGGCGCTTGAGCGATACGGACACCAAGTGGTGATCGGGAATGACTTGCACCATCGAAAACATCGTGTGGTTTTGGTGTCTCCGAAACCAACTTTGCCAGGTGGGAAGGGTGGGCCTGACGGTGTTGAATACGGAGAAAAATGGATTGAAATTGACACCTCGCCATCGGCACCTCACAAGGAGATTGAAGAGGAAATTGTGAGAGAGCTGGTAGCGCGGCACGACGCTTGGATCAAGCAAGCATAATGTTGTGAATGATCGCATACAGTAAAGTATCTCTAGACAAGACAATGTTGCTGTGCTAGGGTTAAGGTTTAACATTATTTTTAGTTCCATCATACTCAATTCTCATCCAATGACGGCGGATTCTGAGATGACTGTAAGAAGGTATTTCGGACGTTGTCAATGTCACCTACATGCTCATAATGACCTCCAGCAGCCGACGTATCGACGACGAGAGCGACGAGGATGCCTCCGAAGCCCAAGCCCAAGTTATCGGGTCATTGCGTGCTCAGGTCACAGACCTGTTCTCGCAGGTTACACAACTCAACAGCAAGCTTGTTGCTTCCTATGACCGCGTCTCAGACCTCGAGGATCAACTACATGATACTTCTTCCTCGCTGCGTAACGCATCAGTCACCATTTCTGCTCTTGAACTGGAACGGAGCCATCATCTGGCTGCCTTGAACACGGGTCTGCTCGTCGAGAAAGCACATGTGACCACAGAGCTCAACAGATTGATGGAGCGTGCAACAGAGGAGGCTGCTCAGCGTGGTCAGGCAGAGAGTGCACGGCATGACATTGAAAAGGACCTCGACGATCTCAGCGCGACTCTCTTTGATCAGGCAAACACCATGGTCGCGGAAGCACGGCTCAGTCAGGCCAAGAGCGAACGAAAGGTGCAGGAGGCGGAGCAAGCTCTCAAGATCGCTGAAGACGCTGTCAAGGATATGCAGGCCCAGATGCAGTCTCTTCAAGCTGAAAAGGAGACCGCTGAACGTGATGCACAAGAGGCTAGGCACGCCACGGGCAAGGGAAAATGGGTCGAGCGGGATGAGTTGCACGTCGGAAACATCCCAAGAATACGTTTCTTGATCACCCACACACCCTACGCCGAATTCATCGCCTTCATCTCCTACTTGAGGGGACTGAGGATGTCACAACCAACACCACCTGTTATCTCAACCCTTTTAAATCAGCCGTTTATTGCGCGCCTCCTTACTGAAGATTCGTAAGTTATTCGAGTCGCTCTTCTTTGACTGATTGAAAACGTTCATGTAGTGAACCTACCTTACGGCTCGATCTCGCACCTTCCCTGACCTGGCTGTCCCGTCGCTCAGTCCTCACTGCAATCCACACTGGGATGTTGACCGTAGAGCCATGGCCTTTCTCCAGCCTTGTCCAAGAATTGCAGCAGCATCCCCAGTCACAGTCTTCCTCCACTTTGTCGTGCGCACTTTGTGGAATATTCATCGCACGGCTGTCATCCACAGCACCTGTTTCACGTTCCCACAGCACAAATGGGAGTTCGTGGTTCAAATATCCCCTCGCTCTTGGTGGTACGCAGAACCACAACGCTGGTATACCGGCGGAGCACCAGCCACCTGGGCAGGTCTATATTTTCCGTCTGGCAGCTGCGACAACCTCTACCCAACCACCCGCTCTCGCACCCACGCACGCCTTTTCAGCCTCTGTGCCTGGTGTTGGTAGCTCCTCCCGACCTCTCAATGCCGTATCATCGTCCCGCGTACTTGCAAGTCAAACACCGAACTCGCCGTACCCATTATGTACATCAAATTATTGCTTGACAAGGCTACGAAGCACATGTTCGTTGTGGGCATTTGTCCGTGTTGGGATCGTGGAGCGGATATGGGAGGAGGAAGTTGCCCGGCCTCCGAAACTCCAAGTTAATGGTGAGACTCAGCAGGGGCCTTTGCCGCCGACAAGCGCGAACACCGGAAGTCAACCTACGGACATGGTTCATTCCTCAGCTTCCGAGAAGCCTCCAGTGCCGCCGCGACGCAGGAGGCTTTGGGAGATGGCTAGCGCACTAGGAGAGAGGGCTGTCAGCTGGAGTAAGGAAAGTGGTGAGAATGCCAAGGAAAAGGAAAAGGAAAAGGAGAATGACGGCGCAAAGAAGTTGTATCCCCCTCCTCCTTCTCATCCATCCGTCCCCCATCCTCATGCCGAGTCTCCCACTTCCCAGGCAAATCCTGTTGTCCCACCACCGCTTCCAAAGCGCAACGTTGTTCGTGCTAGGGCCACTACTGAGACGGTTAATCCCACATCAGCCGCACAAAATAGAACAACTACCCCAGCAGCCACAGAATCCGTTGCTCATGAGAATAGTCACATTGACGCAGACCCAGTAGAACCTGATGCATCCAATCCTTCCTCAACGCCCATTGAAGAAGCTTTTACTGCACTACCTTCCCCGCCACCACCTCTGACGTCCTCTCCCATTCCTACCGAACCAAGTCCACCACCAGTCGAAGATTATTCACCTCCATCTCCCCGTAATATTTCACTTCCTATGACACCTACTACGTCGAACCCCATTTCGCGCGTGACGTCGCCTGTCCCACGTTCGCGTTCGCGTCTTTCCTCTCCTGCATCACCACCACCGGGTTCACGGCCTGCCAGCCCTGCCATTAGCCGTTCACGTGCGGGATCGCCAACACCGACTGGAATCGCGCGTGCGACACCCCCAGCACCTGGACACCCACCCTCAGTATCACACATGCGGGGGAAGACGTCCGTCTCTTCGCCATTGGCTTCTGCGAGGCCAGCATCGCCTGCGCTGACGGCGGCACCAGGTGTACCGCCTCTTCCGAGGCGCGCGGCTGCTAGACGGGCTGTGCCGCCGCCTCCGGCGCCAGGTGACGCCGGGACTCTCCGGGAAACAGACAAAGAAGAGGGTGTGGTACCCCCTAGTCTTGCTAGTGATGACCCCAACCCTGAAATGCATGTACCCAAGTCAGACGAGGTGGAGGTCTCTGGGGAGATGAAGACTAGCAATGATGGGCAGGGAGGGATCGAGGTGCCGGCCGCTGCCGTTGCTGAGGAAGTGGCCGCACCTCAGATGGCATCTGAACCTGTGCCTATAGAGGTTGCCCCAGGCGCCACTCATGATGACATAATAGAGGATGCGGTGAGAGGTTCGTCTGCGGAGACGAATGGAAATGCCGTCTCGGATCTGTTGCCGCCGTTGGCTCGCGCTTCGGAGGGCAGAAGGCGGACATCGATGGACACCACGGCCACCAAACTATCGTCAAGTAGTGAGGGGGAAGGGTTTGCGAGCGACGCGACGTGGGAAGATCGTACGTGGAAGACACTGCTTGTGTTGAAAGAGGACATGTTTTGGGCGCGAATTGGAGGGGTGCGTGCCCTTCAAGAGTCATGAGCATATATAGTCGATCGTTTTTCTTTTTTTTCTTTTGAATTCATTCCTCGGCATGCCTTCACGGGACTTGAACATGTTTTCCTGTCACTATATTGGCTGATAGCTATGGTTGTCCGCGAGTGCTACCTGTGGACCGCCGAGTCACAGTGGAGTCTCATACAGCTCGACACATCCAAAGGCCTGCAGGGGGTCCACATCAAACAGTAACACATGAGTCACATGGTTGCGAAGTCTTACGCGCTCGTGCCTGAGGCCCCCGTACTCGAGAGGAGTGGAGCCAAACAAACCACTTGGCCAACCGACCGCATTAAGCATGGACACAAAAATGCAGGGAGCAACACCTGGTAACGGATGACACTCATTAGCGATGGCAGCGGCAAGCCGTTGACGGTAGCACTGGAATGGTGCGATTGAGTGAGCAAACGGGTTGATAGGCCGAATGGGGAGAATGGGCGGCACAGGCAGCTGGAATGATGAACACGGGCAAGTGACAAGGTAGAGGAAAGTAAGGGAGTTGGCGACCGAACGAGCGAGATGGGGGGAAGGAATGAGTGGGATGAGCGACGCAAGCAAATGGGTAGAGGCTGCCAAGATTCAGTGCTGACTTGCTAATACTACAGGCACCTGGTAATAGAATGAGTAAATGGCAGGACCATGCGAACCTGAACTCACTACTGGACCACGACGGCAACCCAAAAGGGATCCTTGGACGACGGGGTTCACTGGCAACTTAAGAAAGACGTCATCTATCACGCTTGTACCTTCGGGCTGATTCACATTGTCATCGACCTTTCTCTACGCCAATTACTGTCAGGTAAACTGATCAAGTAGTAGTGGTGGATCACCTTACGAGCTATAACACCCGCTGGCCATTTCGACTGCTTTGCAAAGACTGTCAGCTCCAGGCCTGTGACACAATGAATAGATGAGAGATAACTTGGTCGTGACTCTCAGTGTACGCAGTGCGAGAAGCAAGTCTCTTTGCGCTAATGAATACGTCAATACTATTGAGGCATTCACCGGTGCAAAGGGCGAAATCGTTACTTGTTGATTTTCGGCGGGGCGGTTGACTGATACTGTGGTGACGTTGACAGGGAGTCGGAACGCGGGTTTTGAATCATCGATCTCAGAGTATGTGTCACCAATTTTAATTTTTCCTCCCCAAATCTCGAAAGTTCGGGCTAAACTCATCGCATCTGGGGGGCGCAGTCCCCTGTCGGATGATTGTGACAGCCACCGCCACAGTCCACTAGGATTACCAACGGCAGCGATGTTGGATTGTCCCCCACGATTAGGGTTGGTTTACCCGCCAGTCATTCGTGCGGACCCCACTACTCAGTAGTACTACCGCTACATCTCGTTTCCCAGAACCCCTGTTTCGTCTCACTGTGCCCATGGCAACTATTAATTAACTTAAAGGCATCCAACCTGGCATTCTGCGATGTGCTCAATTAACTGACGACGTCCTTCCGGGCTCTGGATATGAGGGTCCGACCTTGAAAACCTGAGCTGACCACGGTGTGGCAGGAGTGGACTTACTGGATGACTTTGACATTAGGTCCAATACTTTCCTGCAGACCGAAGCGGGGGATCCCTTGCGCATCTGTGGTAACACCCTGTCATTTCTGAAACCTGCCATGTATTGATCAATCAACATCACACAGAGAACAACTTGTTTCGCGCTTAAATTCTTGAAGGGATAAATGTATCCTGTGCGGTATAAAAAGAGGAACATGAATGCCTTAGCGTCACAAACCCCGACAGAACTACTATGGTGCTTTCTCAAACTTTCCTTTCCTTATTATTTATTACTTTGTCCACTGTGGATGCCAGTCCCCTGATCCGTCGTGATGGGGGCAAGGGACCCCTCGCTGTTACAAGGCACTTTCGGCAGGATGGAGCCCAGAGTACCCTCCCTGAAAAGGATCGCTCTCGTATCCTTGGAATGATGCAGGAAAATGCTCACAACAAACGCAGTGGTACCTCTGTCAGCGTCACCAATGCTCTTTATGTCTATACTGCTCAGGTTGGTGTCGGAAAACCTGCACATAATTGTGTGTCAATCTCCTGCCATTGTAAATATGGGACTAACTGTCAACTGACCGCAGACACGTTTGTGATTGATACTGGAAGCTCCAACGCATGGGTGGGGGCGAATGCGACAAATCCATACATACGCACGAAGACCAGTATAGATACTGGAGAATCTTTCGTACGTAAATGTCACTCGTGTGGTTTATACTGAATCTGAAGATGATCAAAGAGCATTACTTATGTGTCTGCGAATGTCACTGGGGAGGAATTTCTTGATACTGTCACGCTGACCTCTGAGTTAGTGATAAAAAACCAATCCATAGGCGTGGCACGCTCATCCAATGGACTTGAAGGGTTTGATGGTATCATTGGCGTTGGACCTGTTGACCTGACTCGTGATACCGTCAACAACACTTCTATCGTTCCTACAGTGATGGACAATCTCCGCTCACAAGGAGCTATTTCAGAAGAAGT
>JBBPMS010000339.1:0-10366 GCA_038090435.1 Phylloporus scabripes | reverse complement strand
TTGAAGGGTTTGATGGTATCATTGGCGTTGGACCTGTTGACCTGACTCGTGATACCGTCAACAACACTTCTATCGTTCCTACAGTGATGGACAATCTCCGCTCACAAGGAGCTATTTCAGAAGAAGTGCTTGGTGTTTACTTTGTCCCGGCCGCTGAGAATGACAGTGGCGGAGAACTCACATTTGGTGGGTATGACAGGAAAGCCATCACCAGCCCCATGAAGTACGTCCCGCTCACAGCAACGCGGACTGCATCATTGTACTGGGGTATCAACGAGTCGGTCTCCTATGGTGATGAGACTATCTTGTTGAATGCTGCTGGTATTGTCGACACTGGCACTACCCTCATTTATTTGGAAACAGGTGAGAGGTGCGTTGAGATGGACGGACCTCAAACTCACCTGCAATTCACAGCTGCCTTTCAAAAGTATCAAAATGCGACAGGTGGTGTCCTAGATAATGCTACTGGTCTTCTGGCTATCAGTGCTGCTCAGTATGACTGTCTGAGGCCGTTGTCATTCAATATTGGAGGTGTGCATGCAGACCTCACGCCTAACGCACAGATCTGGCCCCGATCACTCAATACTGTGATTGGTGGGAATGCGAGTGCAATATACCTTGTCACTGCAGACCTTGGACAATCCCTATCTGACATTCAATTTGTTAATGGGTATAAATTCTTGTGTGTATACCTCCGATTTTTTTTGCTGATCCAGAGCATTTGCTGATTTCATACTTGTCACTCTTCAGGGAACGCTTTTATAGCGTGTTTGACACCACCAACAAACGGATTGGTTTTGCCAACACTGCCTATACCAACTCATCGCTTAACTAGAAATTATTTCAGTGCTAGCCTCCAATTCAGCATGTTGTCAATGTCATTCATTACCTGTGTCCCTTATTCAGTGTACATATATTACCATTGTATGTCCAATTATGATGATAGCTGTTGCACATTATTGCTTCATGCCTGACATCAAAACAAATGGTAGTATTATAAGACTATGAACTACATGCAAGTGCACCCCTACAAAGTTTCACAGGTGTAGTGTGTCAATAGTTGAGATAAAGATGGTCAGATGAGAAATATGCCATATGAAATCAGTTGTAGCTTTGCTTTCCATATTTGCCTATTTCTCAGACATCAAGCCACATACATAATCTACATGGTACAATAGGACTCACCATTGGTGGGTTGATACATGGATGGAACAGGGACCACTTTCAACCACCCTGAGATTACTTGAAAGAGTCAGGTGAGTTTCTACTGTGCAACTAAGAAGTTTAGCAAAAAGGGAATGAAAAGGAGACTTGATGAGAGAATTGAGCAAATGGCACCATAGATGAGGCAGCATACAATTCCTGATGATGTCAGATCATCAGGAAACCTACATTTTTCCTAAATGATCTAAATTGGTATAATGGTCTAATTTTAGATGATTTAGATGATATTAGATGTTTAGACATCCTAAAACTGTCTATCAGCGAATTATCCAAGTGACTAAACATCTTAATCATCTAAAATTAGACTATTAGATCAATTTAGATCAAACTTAGACAATTAGACAAGTTAGAAAAAATATAGGTTTCCTAATGATAGGATATGTAACAAGTTCATGTCTGAAATGTTAGGACTAGTAAAAGATAGGAGAGAAATGAAAGCAGTTCCAATCATGAAATTTGATTCTTGTCCAATTGTATTGACATTAGTTAATGGAACTTTGCACTGGTAACACTTAGTAGCCATTCCCCAGAAATAAGCAAAAGGCAGGGACCACCATCTTGTTGAACTCTGGCCTCAATATAGCTATGACACATACAGATGTATCATATGGCCAAGGTGACAATACTGACTGGTGCAGCTATCAATAATATATGAACTACATTGGCATTTATATTTGCTGCAGGAACTGGGATCTTTTGGCCCATCCAGGGATTCAAATATTAAAGTTATTGTTACAAACGCTACCTTTTTCAACCATCTTATCTTATCTTTTTGAGTCATGTGACCTTATCAGCAAAGTGTTTCAATGCTAAGTCCTCAATTCTCAGCTTCCTTGTTGACTAATTACGATTACATCTTCATTCTTTGAACCTGATGGCATTGGCTGGACTTGTCATACAAGACAGTCATCAGCCACTCTCCTCGGCCATGTGCTGCCACACTATTCAAATTCCTTCAAAGCTGTGGCTGGCTATTATTGCTATCTTCCAATCATATCCTTCCCACTTGAGTCATAGTGAGTCAGAGATAAGAAGGCTATGTGTACCAGTGCATAGATAAGCTCCAAGGTTATGCCCCACTACCTATGGATCTTACCCAGCTATGCCCCACTGCCTTCGGAATTCCACCTCACCTGATCCATGCCTTTGGCTATGCAAGGCACTGCTCAGCTATGCACAAGACCTGTGCTCACAGTCTCATAGGGAATCACATGGAACTCTAATTACTATATATAGGTAGTTTTGGTACAAACATATACAAACAGTAGAATAGTATATAAAGGCCCAAGAGCCAGCCAGAGAACTCCAGTCAAGTTCTCTTGGTGTTTCCCCTTGAGCACTCCACTCCACCTTTCTACCATTATGCCTAGCGCTTGCAGACTGATTGGCAACTCTTTTCTACCTCTCTCTATTGAAGTGATCTAAGCCTACTACACCCTTCCAGGCTAGTAGTCAAGGGTTGTTTCAGTTATCTGAACTGGCAGCAACTTACCAAGTGCTACCAGTGGCTAGTACTTTTGACTACACAATGTTTTTACAACATCTTTGTATGATTCTAGAGTGCTAATTGGTTTGCCTGCAGCCATGGAACTGCTGAGGAATATAGTGACCTCAAAAACCCTTTCCATACTGAAACAACCCTCAAGATACTAGCTTGGATAGGCATAGTACTCTTAGATCATAATGTTAGAGAGAAAGAGTAAAGAGTTGCCGCTCAGTCCACAAGCACTAAGATGTAACAGTAGAGGGGCTGAGTGGAGTGCTCGAGAGGAAAAACCAAGAGAACTTGACTAGGGTTCTCTGGTTGGCTCTTGGGCCTTTATATACTACCTAGGGGTTTGTACATGTTTGTACTAGATCTACCAATAAATGTCTATATAAAGTAAGTATGACTCAATGTGACTCCTAGTGAGGTAGTGTGCATTGGTATCGTACACAGCCGAGCATTGCCTTGCATAGCCAAGGGCATGGATCAAGTGAGGCAGTGATATGAGGGTGTAGGACATAACCGGATAAGATCTGTAGACAGTGATGAGGTGATGGGGCATAGCCTTGGAGCTTAGCCATGCATTGGTAAGCATTGCCTTCTTATCTCTGACTCACTATGACTTGAGTGGGAAGGATATGATTGAACGATAGCAATAATAGCCGACCATGCTTTGAAGGGAATTGGAATAGTGTGGCAGCATATGGCTAAGGGGAGCAGCTGATGACTGTCCATGTTGACAAGTCAAGCTGATGCTGTCGGGTTCAAAGAATGAAGATGTAATCATAATTAGTCAACAAGGAAATTGAAGATTAGGAACTTAGTGTTGAGATGCTTCACTGATAAGATCATGTGCTGAAATCATGTGACTCGAAAAGATAAGATAAGATGCTAAAAAAGATAGTGTTTGTAACACTACCCCCTTTCTAGAAATTGACTTCCAGGTGATTGAATGATACTGGTTGAGCAGTGTAGTTGATGTATGGGGTGAATAGAGAGTCAAAATCACTTTAAACCATACGCAAGCATTATGGCACTGATGGATGGTTGTGGTGGAAGTTGGCGATGACATCTTTGGCTCTTGTGAGATTAGACAGTGGTTCCCATGTATGTTTGTCATTGTCATATCCCTTCCAGTGTACCATATACTCTATCTTGTTTTTTTTAAGACGAGAATCTACAATGTAATCTACTTCGTATTCTTCATCATGGTCTTCAGTCATATGAACCGGTCTGGGCGCTGTAACCATTTGCCCGGGTAACCATTCTTTATAGGGTTTCACCCTGGTAATGTTGACCGTGGAATGAATACACATCGACTTGGGTAACTGCAGTGTAACTGCATTATTGAGTACAGCTGTGACTTTATATGGGCCTAGCCATTTCTCTGTCGGCTTCTTAGATGCTTGTGGGAGGCATAGGTTGTCAGTAGCAAGCCAGACTTTAGAGCCTATAGCATACTGTGAGGCATTGGAGCGATGCTTGTCTGCTTGCTCAGACATATGTTTTTGTGCTTTTTCTAAATTTTCTCGGACCTCCTGCAATGCTACCTTCATTCCTTTCATGAATTTATTTGTGGCGGGAGCTCTTGAGGTTCCAGGCTCTGTACCCATTCGTGGTTAATAGCTGCAGTTCAGTATAAAAGGGGATTTCTTTGTGATAGAATGGATTTGGTTATTATGGGAAAACTGGGCAATAGGCAACCAGTTTACCTATTGATCTTGACATTCCACCATGAATAACTGCAAGTATTGTTGTAAATCCCTGTTTATGTGCTCGGTCTGTCCATTGGTCTGTGAGTGATGTGCAGTAGATAACTTGGGCTTAATGCCTAAGCATTTACAAAGATCTGTCATCACGTGTGAGGCAAATTGGGGTCCTTGGTCAGACACAATGCTATGAGGAATCCTGTGATGTACCCAAACATTGGCAAGATAAAGTACCACTGTTTGCAATGCGATAACGGTCTTGTGACATGGTATGAAAACCACTTCTTTAGAGAATCTATCTACAACAACCAGTATGGTGTTGTATCCTTGTGAAGGGGGCAAATCTGTAATGAAATCTGCTGTTACATCTGTCCATGGTCCCATGGGAATTTCCAACGGTGATAGCTTGCCGGATGGCCATTGATTACTTTCTTTAAACTGCATGCAGTGATCACACTATTGTATGTACTTCTTGATCTCTTTAGTCATGTCGGGCCAGAAATATTGTCTCTGTACGAGATCCAGTGTTTTGTCGTAACCAATATGTCCAGCACTCAGTGCATCATGATGTATATGGATGATTTCCATCTTCACCAAATCTTCTGGTGGCACGAATAAAGCATTCTCCTTCCTTAACAGCCTTTTCTCCAGTAATAGATCCCATTTTTTTATCCACTCTTGGATCTTACTTTCTAGTTGAATATTCATCAACTTCTCTACCGTATTCTTGATGCAATCTTCTTCATCTGCTACTGCAATGGCAGTTTGAACTTGTTCTGCTGGTATCACTGTTACTCCCTGATTATCATTGTCAATCCTGACTGCATGATCTTCTTGTCACGAAAGCACATCTGCTTTCCCCATTGTTGCTCCTGCTTTATGTACCCATTTGAAATTGAACCTGGAAAGATACTGAGCCCACCGGGCTCGTCTTCTGGAAAGGTTTTGGTTCTTCATGAACCATTGCAGATTTGCGTGGTCGTTCCATATCTTGAAGTTATGTTTGGCTCCTTCGAGATAATGTCTCCAATCCTCTAATGCTCAGATGACGCTAAGCATTTTCTTATCCACAATTGGATAATTGTGTTCTTCTGGCGTCATGGAGTGGGATGTGAAGGCTACTGGATGCCACTTCTGTGTGTCTGGCTTGTACAGTGACAGCACGGCTCCGGTGGTGTAATCGGAGGCATTCATTTCTAACCTGAACTGGCAATTGTTGTCGGGGAAGGCTAGTATTGGCGCATTGGTGAATCATGCCTTTAATGCATTGAACGCCTTTTGTTGGGCCTCTTTCCAATGGAATGGTACATCTTTCTTGGTCAAGTCATTGAGGAATCTTACAATCTGGGCATAGCCCTCGATAAATCTCCTATAGAAGTTGGCCAAACCTAGAAAGCTTCTGACTCCTTTTACCATGGTAGGTGCAGGCCATTGCATGATGACTTGGACCTTTTCCATGTCCATCTGAATACCATCTTTGCTGACGATCATTTCTAGGAAATCTACTTCTTCTACTTTGAATGTGCACTTCTTGGGTTGAAGATATAGATCATTAGCTTCCAGCCTTTTCAGCACTTCCAATACTATCTTGTCATGTTCTTTGCAATCTGCCATCTTTGTGAACACAAGAATGTCATCAATATAGATCATGACGTAGTAACTCATGTCTACGAAGATTTCATTCATCATCATTTGGAAGGTTGCAGATGAATTGGTTAGCCTGAAGAACATAACCAATGGTTCGAAGGCACCCTTGAAATAGATGAATGCTGCTTTCCACTTGTCACCTTCCTTGATGCATACATTGTTGTATCCTGTGCGTAGATCCATTTTTGTGAACAGTTTTGCTTCTTCAAGTTGGTCTACCAACTGCAAAATGAGGGGTAATGGATAGTTGTTCTTAATTGTGTGCTCGTTGAGATAGTGATAGTCAGTGACTATTTGCTTTTTTTCTTCTTTCTTTGGAATGAAGAATATGAGGGATGTCTGTGGAGATTTGGATGGGTGGATATATCCCTTGTGTAGCTGCTCATCCAAGTAGACAGATACTTCTTCCTACTCATTGGGCAATAATGGAATGAGTCACCCCTTTTTTGGCTTAAATGACTCTTTCAAATTGATAGCATGGTCCCAGGGCTTTCGCAACAGCATGTACTCTGAGTCCTTGAGCATAAATGTTTTCAGATACTTGTGAAATTGTGGAGGTATGAGTTCCTCAGGGGTTTGTGTAACCTTGGGCTTCTCAGAGGATCTGATGAACTCTGAATATTCGTTTTCATCTTCCTCGTCATCATCTTCCGTATCCGTTAGTTTCAGAAGATTGTCCTGCTCCTCTTCTTCTTCCACTGTCACTCTGTTTTTGAGTTTTCTGCATGACTTTGGACATCCCATCATCTGTACTCTTCCTGACTTCCAGTTGATGATAGGGTTGTGCTTTTTCAACCACATATATTCCAATATCATCTGATTTTTGCTGAGATTGGTGACTTTGGCTGCTACCTCCTTCCTATGTCCTTGATAGTCCAAGATCAAGTCTGCTGCATGGGTGATGTCACTGCTCTGGTTGCATGTATCGTCCACATTATATACTGCATAAGTCTGCTTCAGTTGTTGTAGCAGAATGCAATATTGCTTGCACCACTCTTCATTGATAAAGACTTCATTAGCTCCACTGTCTAGTAGAGCTTGAATGAGAAGCGTGGTGGAGGTCCTTGGATTCATCACCCATACTTCCAATATCACTTCTTTTTCTACAATGGTCGATCTCACCACATGAGGAATAGTTGAATCAGTGGAACCAAATCCTTGGTCTCCTCTAGTCATATCGTCTAACGAAATGACAATTATAGGTTCCAGAGTTAAGATGCACTCAATGATGAGCTGTGCAATCCTATCTCCCACTTGCACCTGAAAATCTTGTTCTCCATGATTGAATAGGAGCACCTTGACAGAGCCTTGATAGTCTTTATCAATAACTCCAGCTTCCATATCAATCATGTGCTTGCTTGCTAAACCGCTTTGTGGTGCGATGTGTCCATAGGTGGATGGAGGCAGTGCTAAAGCTATCCCTATGTTGATCAGACCCTTATTTCTTGCTGAAATGATTGCTTCTTCGGTGGCATACAAATCATATCCAGCTTCCTTTGCTAATCCTCTTGTAGGGATCTTTCCTAAAGGGGAGGTTAGCTTTACTTATAATTGATTCGTACCATGGAGTTCATCAGGGGTTTTAGTTTGTTCATTCACAAGAGAATTAAGCACTGATTAAGGTTCCGGCCACGCTTCTTTTGAAGACGCCCCCAACCATGTACTTAATACATTATCTGTGCTAGTTAGTTCGTTAGCAGATTGAAGACCCTGATACTTCAATCCGCTTGCTCTTTTCCCAACTCCATATCCTTGAGATCATAGAAGTAAGCCTTCATTCCTTCAAAGTCCATGCCTTGGACTGCATGAAGCAATCGCTCGTTCTGATCATCTGTTATGGAAGTGGTAGTGCAGACCTTTTTGCCCTTGCTACAAGTCTCCTTGTGATTTCCTTCAAGGAATTTGCATTCGAAGCATGATACTTTCGGTTTAGGACAAAACTGTGTGATGTGCTCCTTGCTGTTACAATTAAAGTATTGCTGCTTTTCTTGCAAAGATCCTGTGGTGCACACCTCATGCCTAGGAGTCCACTTTCGTTCAAACATGTCCTTCTTCTTGAACATCTTGTATGATTCAATCTGTCGACCAATCATCTGAATCTCTGTCAACGTGTCATCAACAGTGTCTTGTCTTCATCCTTTAAATAACTCCTTGCGGATGTCGTCATTGACACCATTTTTGAGATTCCAAATACCCATCTCTTTGCCAATGTCAGCTTTAGCATAAAGAGATAGCCATTGGCTGATATATCCATCAATTGATAACTTTTGCTGTTTGAATGTATCAAGCTGTTTCTTAGCCCAATCTTTCTGATGCACTGGGCAGAATAATCCAATGATTTCCGCTTGGATCGCAAACCAGGTTGTTAGCGTGGATGTTCCATCTGCTAGCTTCCTGAGTTCTCGTTCTGTGAAGAAAGATCCCTTGTGACCTTTCAACCTGGAGAGTATAGCATATGCATGTGATTTGGGTTCTGATACCCAAAGTTTGGATCCGTCGTTAGTGAGTAGATCTTCAATGTAGTTGGTGAACTGTTTGGGGTTACAGTCCAACCAAGACTGGATCTTGATCCACCAGTCTTTGAACTTCACTGGCGATCCATTATGTATAACTTCTTGGATTGGTGAAAATCTCTACTTTGGACGTTCTGGATGTTTCTAGTCATCCTGCTCCTGATCCTGGTGTTGTGCCTGCCCATTGATGCAATCCAAGCAGCTTGCACGTCCTCTGATCTGCTTCCTTTGTTTTTCCATATTTTCTTGTAATTGATTGTTGGCGCACCTCAAGGCGTCAGCCAGCTGATCTCTTTGCAACTCTAAATCTGCAATCGTCTGATCCTGCTATGTAACAACTGTGTTCAGGCTGTTGTAGGCTTCCAGCAATTGTGCCCATTCTGCTTGGGAAATGTTCACTGCCATGGCTTAGAGTTCTTCAGAGATGTCATCTGCCCAAGCGGCTGCTGCAAGGACTAGGAAGGTGTCGTCAACTGGGATGTGATCAATGAGGGTTTCCTCTGTTGATGCTTCTGACTCTGTAACTCAGATTTGTTCGGTCAAATGAAAAGAGAAGAGTTATATCACAACTTCTTGAATCTGCTTAATAGAAAGTTGTTCTTTAAGCCGATCTACCCAAAACTCAGATGTGAGGTCTTCCTCGTTGTCCCAACTGGAATTAGGATCTTCCCAATGGACTGACTTTTTCTCAAGCTCAACTGAGATACTGAGAGTCCAGTTCTTGTAGCTCGCTTTGAACTTAAATGTTTGGTGGCACAGTATCACCCAAGTGATCAGAAAGACGACAATGCTTGTATAAAAGATCTGAAGGAAAATACTCATACAAACAGATACTTTTTTTGTGAAGCTAAGTATTCGTAAGACCAGAGGTAGATGATATCCTTGTTGGGCCTAGATCTTTCTATGGTTTGCTCGTAAACCTTTCTTTTATGTTGGTGTCTGCGCTCTGGCCTAATGGGTCCACCAATGGGTGTGGGAATGTGCTCTGATGCAAGGGTTTCTTTCTTCTTTACTGGTTCTTCCAGTAAGATCTGTGGCAGGGGAAGGATTTATTTTTTTTCAGCCTACTGACTTTTTCTCAAGCTCAACTGAGATACTGAGAGTCTGGTTCTTGTAGCTCGCTTTGAGTTCAAATGTTTGGTGGCACGATATCACCCAGGTGATCAGAAAGACAACAACACTTGTATAAAAGACTTGTAAAAACAGGTTCATACAAACAGATACTTCTTTTGCATGTTTAGGTACTCATGAGGTCTGAGGTAGATAGTATCCTTGTCGGGCCTAGATCTTTCTATGGTCCGCTCATATACCTTTCTTTTATGTTGGTGTCTGCGCTCTGGCCTAATGGGTCCACCAATGGGTGTGGGAATGTGCTCTGATGCAAGGGTTTCTTTCTTCTTTACTGGTTCTTCCAGTAAGATCTGTGGCAGGGGAAGGATTTATTTTTTCTTCACCTTTATGTTTTCTTCTTTGCACTCAATGATACTCTTCTAGAACTCTTCCGGTACGAGGTCCTTGGTGATATAAAACAGTACTAAGGGGTCGATGAATTCAGTAGCCCACACCTTGGGGCTTACAGGAATAATGTCATCAACCGAAAGTGAGGGAAGTAGGGTGCTAATAACCTCTCTGCTCTCTGCAACTCCCTTTTTTCTTCATTCTAAGCTTGTTTTAGCTTGTTGAAAAGTTTCTTGAGGTAGTCTTGTGCCTCGAGGCCATAGTCCCACCACTGGACTCCTGCCAAAGAGGACACTGAGTTCCTTGCAGATGAGAGTGAGAACCTATGA
>JBBPMS010000338.1:0-21791 GCA_038090435.1 Phylloporus scabripes | reverse complement strand
CTCTTCGGAATTGATGACTAGGATCTTTTGGTTCAGGATCTCGAGGTACAAAAGGTCGCCTACAGTGCACGAGGATCATTGAGATACAGACACAGAAAGAAGGTAGTACTTGCCGTATTCCTTGCTCCATTCGGCGTATGTTAGCCACTGGGCACCCAAGTCCTTGATCCCGAAGAGGTTCCCAACAACCGGGAGACGAGGTGGTCCAGGAGGCAGTGGTAAGCCCTGTGGATTGTCTCTCCTCTTCCTGATGAAATTCCTCGCTGAGAGGAAACCTAGAATTAGGATTGGAATGACTGCAGTGAGATGAAACATGTCGAGCAGGAATGATTTGTATTGGGACACCTCATGGCAAGGGTGTCTATATAGCGAAAAGGCATGACGGCAGACGGCCGGGTACCTCCGCTACTTTATCTTCATGTCTCAGTTTGCCGGTGGTATCACTGATGTGACCAAGCCACATTGGTGAGACATCAAACCTGCGCTTGCGTTGCATTACATAGTATCGACCTGACTGACGTCCAAAATGTTACATGCATGTAGATTGTCTCACTGGCCCAGATATCCAAGCGAAACTTAAACAGCGATAACGATACTGTACAAAGATGGTGATGAGCTTGTATAACCGGAAAGGATTTCTTAAGCATGAGATGACACCGCAGCAACCACTACACCACCATGCACTCTTTTAGCAAAGCGGTCTACATCATCATCCAGCGAGCGTTGGCGCTTGCGTCCCGCCAGGGGTTGGGGAAGAACGAAATATTGCTCGATCGGTGGTCTCTTGGGCTTGGGCAGGCTAGGCTGCGTGACACCCATTGTGGGACTAGTGGGATTGGAATGGACCAGTGACTCAATTGTCATGACTGGCGTGGCAGGGTCTTGCTCTTTGGATCTCTTTTTGTACTAAACACGTACGTGATGTGTCAGACATTTTCAAAGGGAATGGCGCTTACAGTTTCTAATTCCGGCTTCCCCCGCCATTTCGCGATAGCTTCACAAAAACGGACTGTGGCACGTTCAATTGGTTCGGCAGGGTAGTGCCACGCCAAATCTTCCATATGCGTCGATAGATCTGGTGTCAGTGATGGAATGGCGTAGAACTAAGGTTCCCGTGATCAATTGTGGCGGACAACTAAGCGAAGCACGAAGCGCTTACTCTTCTCAATCTCTCCTTCATTTCAGCTTCAAACTCGGCCTCCGCACCTTCCCTTCGCGGTGACAACCCACTAGGGACAGGCTTTAATGATGGGAACATAATCTGCGCTGCTTCTTTCAACGTGGGAAGCTCATCTGGATCAAACCACTCGAATATCAAGTCCCCCTCGTCTTCGTCGCTGGGGCAAGGATCGTCCAATATCCCCAGGCCGACAGAAAGTAAACAAGAAGCGGCAGCGGGACCCCTCCAGCCACCAGTGAGATATCCTTCCAAAGCGGCACGAGTAAGCAATCCCGCGAACAGCATGTACCACTCTCTGGATGGTCGCAAGGGATTCCCTTCGCTCTCCGATACCGCTCTTCGAGATTGGATAGGAGTTTGTGGGGAAGGAGAAGTAGAAGGTATTTCCCCAGATATTTCTCTCTGGTAATCGCGTTCATACTCGTCATCCACCAGCTCCTCGCCCAACTCCATTGCAATGAGTGCCGACAAGCGCAGGAATCGAGGAATCAGATCAGAAAGGCGTGTGTTTCCAGCACCTGCACCCGCATAACTGGCATCGTCTGCATCTTGTTGAAACCACTTGGACTTTCTGCGCAAGGCGCTACCTTGGATCCCAGAATGTGCGAGCCCCGAACCGATGCCGGCTCCTTCTTGCCAACCGGTGAGACCACTACCGCTCCCACCCATGCTCTTTCCGGAACCAATCTGGGGAGGACGAGATGTGATCTCACCTCCCCATGCACCAGCTTTTCCTTTTCCTGGTCCTCCCGGTACTTTAAAAGGTTGTTTGGCTTCGACACAGATTTCGCATCCGGTATGCAAATGCCTTGGGCAGCGCAAAGCAGGTGGGGAATTGGCTGTAGAAGGGTCGGCGCCTTCCATATACAAGGCACAAACTCTGTCATTTAAATGAGTGTGTGCACCCAACTGCATCGGAGATTAGTTATTCTTCTGCACCAAGGCGGACCAACAGCAACATACGACATTTTGTTGGCCTTGTACACCAGAAGCGGGTGTTGCCGGAGGGAACTGGAGTGGAGCACTGGGGGCTCCGGATATTGAGGCAAGCAGGGTGAGCGACGGCGGAAGCGCACCAGTAACTAGATCAGACGATTGACTTGTGCTAGCGGAGGGATGAGGTGAGGTGTTCTGAGGAACTGGCGAGCTCTTTGAGGAGGGAGCCTCTACATATTCCTTTTTTGAAAGAGAGTTGGGAACGATGATTGGAGGTGGGTGGTGATGATGTCGATAAGGCGCTATGGGTGCTTGACGAGCAAATAGATCATTGATGACTGTGCCAAGAGCGAGTCGAAGACGAACGCCATTTGGCAATGTGTGCGGATGGGATGCTTTTGTCAGAGGTTGGGGTTCGCGTCTCTTGGGAGAGCCAGGAGGAGATTGTAGCTCGTCGCCAATGGCATGGAAGGGGTCCAACGGTGGTGGCTGCTCGAGCATGGAAGTAATGACCTTTTCAAGGGCAATAGCACGAAGTCTGAGATTCCTTGCCAGAGCGAAATCCTGTTTCTGCATTCGGGTGTCGTCGTCTTCGCTATGGGCCTGTCCATGGCCAGTCCCTCTGGCTTTCAGTTGATCCACCTCCTCGCCATCGCTCAACGCTTCTTCTTCTTCGTCATACTGTTCTGGTCGTTCGCGGAAACGAAAATGGGGTGAGGAAGGGCCACCGGTGCGATCTGTCATCCCGAGTTCTGCGCGGGCCTGTGCAGATCTTGTGCGCGCATGTACCCAGAGCATATGGTCGATGATGAGCGTCCTCGTAGACTTTTCGCGAGGCGGAATTGAGTGCAGATGGTGGGCATGCTTGTGTGCGGGCGCCTTGAATGAACCTGGGCCCACTGGTGCAGAGGGGGGTGGTTGTGGTTGTGGAGGAGGTCGCTGGGTCGATGGAAAGGCTTGAAAGTGGGCCTGGGTTGGAAAGACGGGGAGAGAGGAATAGGACATGGCGCCGACGTTCAACTTTGTACTAGTACGACAACCTCTTCCGGTTTATCCTCGTCCAACTGTCAGGTAATACGACCGGGGAATCCTTGGGCGGGTCACGCCTGGAATAACGTTTATAACAGCGGGTGCGCCGGGCAGCGCGCAGATATGAACCGGCTCAAGGTCAAGGTGAACTAGTTGAAGTCTATGGATGATCCCGCGAGGTTACGATCATGATTTCGGAATTGTGCCGTTCAAAGTAGCTCCAATATTCACACTCCCCAATATCCCCTCTGCTAGTCTAAAGTGGAGTAATGGACAAACAGGGATTGGCTCTTAACAAACGGCATCCACAAGGTTTGCAAAGCCAACGTATAGCTTTCCAAAATCGAAAATAGAATAAACGTTCCGCAAGAAGACATCCCCAACGATCACAAAATCTGCCGACGTACGAATGAGCTCCGAATGACAACGTCTTTTGAAAGGAAGTTAACGTACCAAATATGTCGGATGTACCCATCCCAGTGATACAATTTGATGAGTCGGGAGAGTCAGGACCGAAATCCCACGTGGAAGGGCAGACCGCAAAGTCCCTCCCTTCAAATGTAAGCGTTGGTGCTGTCGAATTGATCATATTACATGGAACTGTCGAGGTGTCCAGAGGTGACTCAACGGGGTGTTATAGATGCAACGTACCAGTACATATCCCATTAGCGCAAGAGGCGCCGGGCACATCTGAAAAGTAGTCAGTTGCTACCGCAGTTGGCACGATGATGAGCGTGGTCCCGGTGTCAGCGATTGCAATTTCTTGGACGCTCCCAGAAGCTTGGCGGCCAGAACGACTGATTGCTCCCAACGTAATTTGCCAGTAGCCCTTTTTGGTCACCGGGGTGTATACCAGCGTCTCGTTCTTGTACGCAGTATCGTTCGCATCGCCAACGATCAGCTCGCTTCGTCCGGGGATATCAGACAGCATGAAGCTGAGGTACGTTTTAGGAAGTTGGCTGCTTTTATTCAGCTTCTCCACCGGCGGTGTGAGACCCAAAGCCGAGATTTCTTTGAATCCAGCACCAAAGATACCATCCGCAGGAAAATTACCGACGGCTGAGAGAAGGCCCCGGTTACTCCAAAAGTCGTTTGACACGAAAGACGCTGTACCAAATGCTTGATTCGAAATCTAACGTGTTCAGTGAGTCACTGTTTGGTTATCAATGAGTACTGCTTACCGTGTATCCAGCCAACCCGACCACATCTTCATACGAGTTGAGAATAACGACTTCTCCCGACCCGTATGCCAGGAGGCGTGATTGGAAGGACACGGGGTGAGAGGTAGTCGACTCGGAATTGTCGTATTTTGTATGTCCGTCACAAGTCACTTCGCAATCCTTGTTGGGTATCCCTAATGCAAACGATGAATCTGTTGTTAATTCAAGATGCAAGACACTCACAAAGGTCAGCGCTACCCGTGTCGAAGTCCACTTGTCGAAGAGTAAGGTTATCAGAGTGTCAACCGATATACAGTGTATGTCTCACCCGTAAACTCCTTTGGTGGTGTTCCAATGTTGAATTTACCGTAGTATAGGACTGATTCGTAGTTCACAAGAGGTTCATGCCCTTTGCTTGCGCGTTTCGATGGACTGGTCGATGTGGGTCTCGGCAACGTGTCAAGTGGATGACGCGAACCCATGTTCCGCTCATATGCCGCAAAGCTAGCTTCGTACTTCCTAAGTTGCGGAGTGAGCCGAGCGAGCCGAGTTGTGACAAAACGTACTTGTGCGTGTAGCTGACGAGCCTTTCAGCTCTATCGGTGCCCAAGAACTGTTCCGTTGCGAACGGCTGGGTCAGGATGGGGTCTTTCGCATGGCGTGGCACTGTGTGGCGCTCCAAAGGGATTCGGATCGCCAACTCTGAGATAGTAGGTCTCGCGTCCGCAAGCATCGTAATCGAGAGGATGATCCAGAGAGGTGGAATGTACTTCATCTTGAGGAGTAATGGGGATAGACTAACCTACTTGGGGATTCATATACCTCGCGAGGGTGAGGCTGACACGACATCTTTCGCCCCCAACTGGTTCGCCACCTTGGCGGCTGACGAGATAGGAAGCAAGCATTTCCTGAGAGTTAGTATGTAAGCACAACTGCTCCAGGTTCAGTACGAACTCTGAAGCCTGGAAGAAGAGCCCCACTGACTGCGTGCAGGTGCATGCCATAAATCCCGAGAGTGTATGCATGAATTCACGGCGATCATTCGTAAGATGCATTTATATAGCCTGTTTCCTTGCAGATCGTACATGGTGTTTTCAACCTGTGCACTGGTGTCAGTTTATTGGTGCATTGTCTACTTCAATAGAAATTGGAGCCACTCGATCATACAGAGTTAAATCATGGCAGAGGTCTCGCAGTTGGTTTGACAAAAAGTAGAAATTGGATTGGAGAACAGAACCCTAGTTCTGATCTGAATGCAGAATGATTAATGACCGGTCGACATGGTGTTTACCTAGACGGATTCAGCAGTTTGAATTGCGTTGAAGAAGTCGGAATCGGATCGTGGGAATCCTATTCTATAGTGGGCCCATATAGATGCCCTTGCAATGAGCCAGTGGTTATGCATGATGCATGACCGGCGTATCGTCTACCTATATGGTGTGTGCTTTTGCTTCAGGTGGAGCTTCCACGCCGCTGGTGTTGTGGTCCATGGTCACGCTGGCACATGTTCGCTGATCGGGACTCGCATTTGGGATAATATGGCGCAGATCGCATGATCCATTGAAATGTGTCTGAAATAGGACAGGACCCACTTAACTTAGATCGTTCCACAGCTAATAGCGCCGCATGAGACAAGGAAAGTGCACCTAACAATCTCGCCAACCAGCTGTCCACCACCAAACCAAACAGATCGCACAGGAATGAAATATAATAGAAATACGAGGTCAACACATCAGTGAACATTACCCCTACCTACGGAGATCTAAAACCCAAAGAAAGAAACAGAACGCGCACAATGTTCCCATGCGCCACCCGACACGGTTGATGCGCCTTTGTGTGGTGAACTCTCAGGTTTGGGGCCACAGTGACGGCTGAGATTGAGACGTTGCGGTAACCCGATCGCGTGCGACGTAGCCTGCGTGTTTCTATGGTTGTTTTACTGGACCATTCGATTGCTACACAACTCATTCGCCTTGAACCCCGAGAGCTTGACCCTCTCGCACACCATACAGTTTGTTGCTCGCAACTTCAATCCAATGTGGCGTTTGGTGGATACGACTGGGCTGCCGTTTACTATCGCGGTAGAAAAGGAATCAAGCGCCCAAATCACGAGGCGCGCCATTTTAGGGACGTATACCCACGTACCACAGCTTCTTTGTTTACCCTCGATCGTTGCCAACATCCAAGTCATTGGCCATGGGTGCGTGCTGAGCGGTGAAGATGGATTGATACTGATGTTAAACAAGAATATTCCCAAACCATTGAAATTGATCCTGGTGACTTGGTAAATGCATTGGCATTTACAGCGAACGGCGAGTATCTCGTCAGTGGTGGTTCAAAGGGTGTTCATGTATGGCGAGTGAAAGACGGCGAATGAGTGGCGGCGATGCAAGCGAAAGTTGTCTTCTGTATTGCTGTCTCCAAGAACGGCAGATTCATCGCAGCAGGATCAGGGTGGGGCGATGCGTTTGTTTGGGATGGAACGACCTACGAGAAAGTCTTTACAGACAAGATTCCAGGCGGACTGATAGTTTGGGACGCTGATTTCTCGCCAGACTCGAAGCGGTTCGTCTCCGCAAGCAACTCAGCGTCAGCCACCATTTGGGACGTTGGAGAACGCAAAAAAGTGCAAACACTCGTCCATGGCTAGCCCGTCGGAGCAGCGAAATATTCTCCGCAAGGCGACCGAATCGCGACGGCCACTGATGAATCTGCACGAGTCTGGGACTGCGACGATGGGCAATTACTAGTCGATGTGAAGGTGGAACTGAGACCGTGGCGTGGCTTTCGGTTCAACAACCATCTCTTCGTCAAAACCAAGGACAGTAAAATCAGGCAAATCGATGCATCTACCGGGTCAACCGTCTCTGAGTGGTCCTTACGATCGCAACTCGTGCATTGCTATGCCGCAACACGGGAAGTTCGTAGCGTATTCTACAAAGGATGACATCACCTTTTGGGACACCTCGATGCACATTCGAGTTGACCTTATCCCACAGACCAGCAGAACACGTTCAATCGCATTCTCTGAAGACGACTGGCTTGCTACCGTTTCATAGGGACAGAAAATCGTCGTCAATAATCATTTTCTGATCAGCGTAGGTCCTCATGCAACAAACCTTCCCTTTCTCATCTGCCCCTCATACACAAGGAACCGGACATTCGTATCAATAGCGCTGTACTTCGTGCGTGGAAAAGTGGTCGACTTACGAAAGCAGAAGCGTTACTGTCTGCCATCCCAAGAGCCAAGGATAGGGCCCATCATGTTCTTGCTAGTCGAGCTCTTGTCTTGGTGCGCTTAGAAGAGTGGGACGCTGCACTTCTCGATGCAGAGGAGGTGCATTATCTCTATTCTCACATATATAGATGCTGACACCATTTTAAACCAAGTCAATCAAAATTCGGTCATCCCCCTTCGGTTATATTGCGAAATATGTAGCTCTTGTTGGCAAAGGAGACACACGCGGCATGTTGGGTGTATGATATCCCGTCTCTACTCTTCCATTCGGATCAGCTCTCCGTCCTCCTTCTCATCAAGGTAGGTTTCCATGCAACGCCTCCCGGATTTCGTTTAGCTTATTTCGCGTCTTAGACTGTTGTCCTGTTCACGGCCGGAGAGCACCGCGGTGCGATATCACGTATAGCCGATCTCATTGCTGTTAGGCCCTTGGACCCAACGCTTTACGTAGTCCAGGTATGTGAATGTCGTGCCATCATTTGATAGCGTCACTGATATATTCAATAGGTATATATGCTTGTTCTCCAGGGGAACCCGTGGATGGAGAGCGGCGACTACGCTCGCGCAATCCAGTCTTTTGAGGACGCGCGAGTGAAACTCGGCGATCGCGCGGGACAACCGCCGTTGATAATCACATTGGTAATTCTCCTACTACATCGCTCGAAGTTGATCCTGATTGCGCACATATTTCCAGATGGAAATTTGATGGCCTTGCGATCACCGTTGAACAGTGATTGTGCGAGACACTCCTTTCAGCGGGTTGCATCGAAGAGGCTGGGGACTCTGTACTCCGCATGGTAGGCCGAAAGATCAGGATGTCCGACTCCATCAAGACCTGGGCTATTGGTGGGTTATCGTTCTATCTCCTCTCAAAACGCATTTGAAATCTTACTGGAGATTTTATGCAACGATGTCTTTCTGCGCCGCATGACAATCGCCACCCAAGCTCTGCGACCGCTGGCCACAACAATGTATCACACCCTATACGCCACTATTGAAAGATTGGGCAAAATTAAAACTGACAACTGGGTCGTGGAAAGATGCCTTGGCCGCCACCACCGGTGTGAGCATTCTTTTGTCCTAGCATCTCTTGCATACCTGACGGTCCGTTGGCCCGTAGTTTTTGCTCGCAAAATTCGCAATTTACCGAGTTATATGCGATCGTCTCGGAACGACTGGTCGTCTGGCGGACGCAGTCGCCTGTTTCCACCAAATGGCTAGCGAACTGTCACAGGAGACAGATGACGAGCTAGTAGATTGGAGTCGAGGTGCGTGATCATGTGGACAGTAGAGGAGACATCTTTGTGACTGTCCCCGTCAGATTTCAAATCCCAGTGCTCTGGGAAACTCACGAACCTCGGAGATATCGTCATGGAGGCTAAAAAGTATGACGAAGCCATATTGCATTACACGACCGCACTGTCGTTACATCCCACCACTGCAGAACCGGCTGGCTAAACGAAGCAAGGCGCATGCAGTCAAAGGAGAGTGAGAGGATGCCTTGAACGATGCAAACGAAGTAGATCGCTTCAATTCGTCCAAGTTCTTGTATGCTAACGGATTTGTTTAGGTAATTGTGCTCGATCCGTTGTCTTCGTTGGGCTATGAGAGGAAGGATGAAGCTCTACGGGGCATAGGACGTCATGATGATGCAATAGACGCATTCAAAGTAATGCTATTGAAGATGTCCGAATCATCAGATCCAGAGATTTGTGGTGAGGACAATCATGTCGTATGGATATCCTTTATTAATTCCCTCTTTCAGATCAATCTTACCGCTATATCTGGCCAGAAAAGACGAAAGAGACAATTCACGCAACTATCCAGGATGCAATCCGTGACACTCCACCAGTCCTCATCGACACCATTCATGGTCGTCTCTGCGATAAATCGGAGCAGGCGTCTACTTTCGAAAAGACGTCAACCTTCACGGAGCTGATCTTGTCCATGACCACGTATGTTGACCACCCTCATATCGAACAGGAAGTGGAAAAATATTTCCGCTATGCGACATTCTCGCACACGTGGGAGGACAACGAGCCTTTGTTCGAAAAGGTCATGAAGGTCATGGTGTTTGATCTCGAGGCATCTCCTGTTCATGAGAAGCTTCAAATATTTTGCTGTTCGAGAGACTATTCTTAATTGGGCTTGGGGTGATACTGCTGTATCAACAAAGGGGACCATTTTTCGCTGCAAGAAGCGTTGGTCAGCATGTTCAAATGGTACGAACGTTCTGCAATGACGCTCATCTTCCTGCGTGGGATGGACCTCTAGCAAAACTCGGTGCTTTGACGAGGAGTATATGGAATCAGCGAGCATGGACCTTGCAGGAGTACCATAAGTCGAAGGTGGTCCAAATCTACACGGAAGATTGGACGCCATACTTGGGTCTCGAGATCTACAACTACAAGGATTCTCCGGAGATAATCTCGGAGGTGGAGGAGGCTACGGGTATCTTAGCACATGCCTTGAAGGCGCTCCGTCCTGGGTTGGACGATATACGAGAAAAGCTTCGCCTTGCCTCGACACGGCAATCAACACGTGTCGAGGATGCCACCTACTCCCTGCTTGGCATATTCTCTATGTCCTTGCTGATTGCATATGGGGAGGCTGACAATGTGCTTGGACGACTCTTATCACAATTACTTGCGAGCTCAGGGGACGTGAGCATTCTTGCGTGGTTAGGGAGATCTAGCAGCTTCAATAGCCACCTTCCATCCAGTATCACGGTCTTCAACCAGCTTCCCACTTCACACATGCCACCAGCAATCTCTGATTCTGAAATAGAGGCTATTACTGCAGGATTCCATTCGCTCAACATGGCCTTGCTTACAACATTGTATGACTGAGTGAACGAGCTCTTCCTCCTGTCATTTTCACGGTGCCGAATGAGACCTCCGTGTCTCACCTTCAAGGTTGGACGACCATCAAAATCTTGGAATGGCATGGAACATGTTTTCCATGCGCGGACGAACGCGCTAGGGATTGTGGAAATCATAACTGAGGAAGATGTCTCCCAACTGAGTTCTCTTTACCTCATTCATCCTTGGATCGACTTTCTCCTCGACAGACAACCCATTGGAGCCACCAGAGTCGATAGTTGAGGGGAATATTGATGGTGACCAGTCTTCTGTGCTGGCTCAATTGCCATCATTTTCTACTCGGGCCAGTACCACATCCCTGGCACCACAAACACGAGCAGCACGGTTAGTTGCCCACCTTGGTCAATCGTTTGGCGGACAGGCTACCACTTCAGCCGTGGAGAGCGACAAGACCGCATCACTCTTGCCTCCTTCGACCCTGTCGCCTTTTGAAAGACAGACACTTGTGCTGCAATTCATTGCTCGACTGAGGCGGCCGTTCGGTGCACTCTTACTTACGCCGACCCGGCGGAATGTGGATGAATACAGGCGAGTCGCTGCAGAGAGCCTGATTACAGTGCGAGTAGAGAACCTCACGCCGGAATTATTGGGCAAGCTAATACAAGGTGTGCGAATGTTGGATGTGCTTTGATGGTTTTCTCTTTCTCCCTCCCGCGACTTTCTTGCTTAGGCAGAGTCTGCGTATATATGCCACTGGATTACGGAGACGAACTTTGCTACGGATCCTTCCCTTGGACTGTCATGTCAAGTAAACAACTGGCCGCCTAACTCGTCGAGATACCAAATGAACAACTGTGGGTGTGCAATCTATCGTGATCCTTACATCCCAAACAACCAACTGGATGGCCCCTCTGGCCCTGCCTCTCACCTCATCGACATATCTCGACCAAATTGACGTACGCACCGCTTCGACTTCGACGCTTCCAGTCATCCCAAAGTCGCGGATAAAGTACCACCGCGTGTCGCCGGGCTAGCTGAGCTGCGTTGCATGCTGCAAAAGCGCCGAGGACGAGTAGGCCTGTAAACGCGCGAGGAAGCCAGTTCCTGTGTGGGTGAGCACAAAGGGGATCGCATCCCACGGTATGCCGCGCTGCGTCGCTCTCCTCAACTCATTCACGGATTTGCACCATTGGTTCCCCAGCGTCTTGCAGCGCTTGACCTCAAGGCAGCTATGAGTGAGAGCTTCTTGTTCGCTGGGACGCCGTTTGCGATTGCGGTAGTAGTACTGCAAATGAAATCAAGCGCCCAAACCACGAGGTGTACCTGGGGCGCCGTTCACTCACCGAATCGAACCCGATTGCATTTCCCCACCCGTCCCTGTCATAGTACACCAGCCACTGCACGCGGTCAGCAGCACGCATCCAGACGGCACCGCATTCACCTCGTGGTACCGCAACAATCACAGACTCGTTCCCCGCCTTGACCCCATGAATGTGCACTTTCTGAAATCGGGAGTCAAAGCCACACTCACGGGAGAAACATCAAAGATGATCAAAGCATCGCTGATCTACTCAACATTTAATGCAGTGAGTGCTGATTTGAGATTCGTCAGAGGTGCACTGTAGGTGCAAGAGCAGTGATATGCTCGCCTTCATCAGTAGACATAATTCGTAGTGAGCAACGATCGCGCCACTAATGAGCCTGATTCGATCAGATACGATTCAGTGAACTCCACCAACGTATTTATTTCAGACATAGCACACAAAGGTGAGTCACCTGCTCCGCCTTCGACCTCATCTTATCCAACTCGTGCCCTTCATTGCGCCGTCTGTGCAGTCACATCCGACCAAAACCTATAGATGAATGAGTGGATCACATCCATGACGTATCAGCATCCTCGTTTTCTTTGTAACGATAAAAAAAACCCGACGTACGCGCATCGCCGCAACAAGCTTGCATCGGTTTGAATTGGCCGAATGTCCGGTGTGCCTGCCTCTGTGCGATTGAATAACATTTCTGTCTCATTGATGATATATTTGTTCCAGTTGGGCGTAATGTTGGTCGGATCAAATTTCACGTTCACGTCATAATACTTGGCGAGGGACATGAACGATTGGGAGAAGGCGGTGATGAACTGTGTATTATTGTAGGAGGGGGGGTTGGTTGCACTAGGATGACATCAACGTTACGGTTCCCTTGAGAAAGGGAGGATCGTAGCGTACCTGTAGAAATAATAAGGGATGTCAAATCCGTGGAGTGCGGGTGGGACAGCAAAGAGCCCCTGATAAAGTCACCTATAGTGATGTGTGCAACAAGTGTTGGGAGACCGACCTTCCACGAACGACCGGCAAATGCCACCAACGGGTAGTATGTGGGGCATACAAAGATGGCTGTAAAAAAGTGAGCATCAAATTTTTCACGTTTCTTCCGGACCGGAAGTTCCATGACTCACAATCGCCCATCACCATTATAGCCTGCTCAACTGAATTCCCGTATTTTTGATAGATGGATGCAGCTTCTTGGACTTGAAAAGACGTCAAGTCGGGGAAGAGATGAGATATGTAATCTGTGATTATCAGTGTCTCGTTCACACCAACAAAGCTGTTCCCCTCGTTCTGGTTGGCGACAGCAAGGAGAACTTGCTTTGAGAGTATCAGCTGGTAGAAGATGAAGGAAAGCTAGTCACGTACTCCGTTCACTTGACCTTTTGAAAGGGTAAGAGTTGGACGCTCAACAATAAACGTACCATCGACGACGGGAACGAAGATGAATGTGCCATAGAAGGCAGAGGCTGTGAGATTATAATTTACACTCTGAAGAGCATCGACATCCACGGATTGGAGACACGAAAAGGAGTCCACGCTCGATGCACAACTACAAGAGGTTATTGCTAAGTGGGAGTGATGCAAGTTAGGCGCATGATGTCTTACCCTATCTTATCGACAACCTGGTTGTACAGCGACTAGGTCCGGTCAGTCAGTAAATCTCCGGTCAGGTGAACACAAAGGCCAGTGCTTACTTGAGGCACTTCATCATTGTAGTCATACTGCGATGGTAAGAACGTGGAGCTGGTGATCGCAGCAGTGAATAGTGGCAGCTTGGTGTTCCCTCCATTGGCGACGATATGTTGTAGAACGGAGCCTGCACCTGCGGAATCGCCCCAGATCGTGACATGGCTCTTGTCGCCACCAAATAATCCGATCTAACGCGTGTGGATGAGCGTGGGTGGCATGGATACAGAATCTGTTAGTCGTACGTGCTCTTGGATCCATTCCAATGCAAAGTTCTGATCGACTAGCGATCGGGTATTATGAGCAGGACTTAGTTTAGACGTATTAAATTTGGCTCACGGAGGCCGGCGTTTAGAGCGCCATGAGCCTTCATCTCATTTCCAGACAGGAACCCTGCCAGACAAATCAGACGCAGTGACGCGTGGAGTCAAAAGGCATACCAAATGCGCCCAGGCGGTATTGGATAATAACAACGACCATGGTGTTCAGTGAATCTGCGACGAGACTGGTACCATTGAACTGGGCCGCACTTCCGGCCTGGTAGCTACAACCAAGACATGATACTTTAACAGGTGACGTGAATGTGACACATACCCTCCGCCGTGAATCCATACCAGCACAGGGAGCCCACTAGTAGTGAGTGATTTCACGGACATCGTTCCCGGAACGAATACGCTATGATGGCGCGGTTAGGGTTGCAGCTGTGCTCTACAAGTCTACATACTTGAGGAATAGGCAATCCTCGGAAGCTGGAGTCATGCTTTGTCGTTTGCCATGTCCGAGTGACATCACTGGCACACCCGTATTGAGACCAAAGCCAGCTTGATAGCATGTGTTAGGGTTCTGCATTGCAGGTTGCACACCAGACTCTGGGACTGGAGGTTGAGGTGCTTGAAACCTCAATTTTCCTGCATGGGAAACCACCTCGATCAGGATGGTGACGATCCAATAAAGAAATTACCAACCGATAGGTGGAGCAGCGTAGCGAATGCCCAAGAAACTAGTGGTGTTGGTCTGTGCATCATAGAATCCTTGGTATTGTGCATAACCAAGATCCACGATCGGTGCTGTGGTGACAGAAGAGGTAGCAAAGCCATGGTAGGCTATGCTAGCAAAAAATGAGCATACAAGGGAATTGCCTAGCATAAACATGAATGGTGATTTGATCTATGCCCGGATGCGTCAGTGAGACAATGTAATTTAGCCCACCTGAACGACGGGGTATTTAAGGCCAGTATCAATCATCGCTCCGCATACCATATCCCCGACATAGCGCCGAAATCAGAGGAGATGAGGCGGGGCCCCTGCATTTGAAGCTTCGTGATCAAGAAGCGGTGACTCGAGTGGCTGGTACGGCAATATCATTTAGCCCAGACGAATGAGTAGCCCCACCAATAGTATTAAGAGTATCGCAACTTCGCACCCAAATAATGCGTTAATGGGTACAGAGGAAGTCACTTGGCTCGCCCCAGCCTCGGGTAAGGCCACTGCTGGGTGAACGTTGCTAGTATTGGGTCGTCATTGAAAGGTATCAAGTTGGATCACACACGGTGGTGGTAAAGTGGCGCGTGTTCCTACAGCATGTTGTGTGGTCGAGAACACGACCTGTGTGAGTCCAGCGCTCTGCAAACGCCATCGAAGCAGCCGTGGGTGAAACATACACACCGCCTTTTGTACTTGGCTTCCTTCTTATGATGCAATATCTGCGTACTTATTCCGCCATGTTTTCAAGTGGTTCCACCGCGTTTCGAAGTAATCCTGCCGCATTTTTGGGAGTAGTCCTGCGACATTTTTTCTGAGTATCTACTGCATTTTCTAAAGTAGCCCCACCGTATAATGTCATTAATTGGAAAGATCACTTTACAAAAGGTCGAAGTTGAAGCGTCACGACGTGGTGAGTTGTCCCCTCGTCCGGGGTGAGGACGTGCATGCATGCGCGTGCGTCTGCATGGTAGGCGGCGTGAGATGGTGAGGAAGAACGAGAGTGATAGACTACCAATGACTGCCAACAGTGATGGCGACGGGGACTTGGCGAGGACGGGCTAAACGTGCGAGTCTGTAAGCGCACATCTGCATGGAGAGGGCGCGCGAGGTGTGTGCGCGCACACTGCACATCCGAATGGAAGTGTATAGGGCATGCACACACGCGCAGGACCTCTGTTGACTGCGCGGGGGTTAGTCGATAAGGAGGGGGAGAGTGTGCAGGTTTTACCCACGGGTCTCCACGACGCGACACGGCGACCACGACAGTGCGAGTCCACCGCACTAGCCGCACCCCTTCGGAACGTGCCCGCGCACTCCTTGCTGACTCCCCGCCATTCCGCCCCTGTGCCAGGCTGGCGTGTTCGCCGAATCGTCACTACTTACACACGCAGCCCCGCCCTCTGGAACTGTCTACGGCCTGCCTCATTTCTGGTAAAGAACAAGGCCACTCTGCGTCTTCCGTCTCAGATGCCCTACATATCGCATAATCCCCTACCGAGTTGCCCGTCTCGCCCGTTATGGCTCGTTTACTTCAATACTGTATCATGAAAGTGCTTGAAAACGGCCTAAGCTCATCTCATGTTGTTCACTACTTGGTTGTTGAACGACTAAACTCAATCAGTCCACAGGCCCTCCATGAAGGAATGTATGGCGTCCAAAGGCCGACCCAGCATTGCCTGAAGTGTTTTCACCCCTCCTCCCCCCGCTCCCCTCCACAAAAAAACTGCCCGTATGTCTTCTCCGAACGAAAAGAAAAGTCCGCCCGTAGCGTATTCTAACCTGCAAGCGATATGGAAAACTCCAGGGTCTACACTGCACGGGTTGTCAAAGTAAAGGAACTCGGACCCCGCTACCCAAGTGAAGAGGCGTCCTCCAATATGTATTCGGATGATGGCGCAGTTTCAGGATCTAGCAGTTAGAGGAAGGGTCCACTCAGAGGCTAGTCGTCATGCAACACCTCCAAGTCCTCTAGCGGACATGTACGGATTGACGATACTGAAGTCAACCAGTCACTCTTGAGTGCGCCGTGTGCTTCAATCCTGAATTTGCCTTGGCCGTACTCTCGAAGGTGACCGCCCCATGTCATCTGTCAGCGCCAGAGTACCATCTCCAGTAACACCATATGCCGTGACGCTGTATCGTGCCATGGTACCCCCGTTTCCCCTCCTTCGTGCGCAATAATACCTGCCAACGTAGTCAGTCCGGGTTCGACAACCACTTTGCCTCTGCTCTGCCAACGGGGCCACTGCCGACGTATACTGTCAGCGACCCACATGACTCCTAGAACTGTGGAAGTTTCTCTTATTCCCAAGGAGTAGATGTACCCGTTCCCCCGCTCCCCCGTTCCGCGGCCTGCATGTTCATTAGCGTCGTCCGGAAGTGCATTAGTGACACCAAGGAACACCACAAGCCCTCGCGGACTTGGTGGCTCACATGCGCAGGCGTGGCGTGAGTCACATTCTATCATCGCTGGATTATCCAACAATCCAGGTGCTATGGTCGATGCGCTGGGCGCTGAACCTTTGAGGGCGGGGAAAAGGTGGAGATTGCTGGTTTACTTGGCTCCAACGCGGGTCAGACTGGATCCGACCCAAGTGAGCAGCGGGCTACTTTTAGTATGGTAAGTTTACTTCAAGGGAAACATCCGACCGATTACTGAGCTACGCGCTCGACAGCCTCAGGCAGTCCACCATCCTCATCCCGTACTGCTTGATCGAAATTCTCTACACCGCACTTGAATCCATATTCGCGCTTTTCGGGTTTTGTACCTATGTCAGTTCACATTCCTTCCGGCTCTAATTCCTCTCGCCCATCCGCGTGTTCCCACGTACAAACTACGAACTCGGGTTCCCTTTCTTCTTTTGGTCGCCTCCATGACCCTATTCCTCCCTCGGTCTCAGCCTTCGGTTGCATAATTGGATCGGGTCAACCATCGGCATTAGAAGAGTTCCCGCTGCGGACTTCTGAAGATCTCAATCGCATGTCAGTCTTGTCTCCCATGCCCTTGTTTGCGCATCCCACGACTGCACCGATGATCTGGAGTGTTGGTGCGACAACCTCGGACGACACCGAAGCAACGTGAACTTCAATGATGACTGGTGGCACAGATGCGATATTGTTAGACAACGAAAGCCGGGTGGAAGAGTTATAAAAAATCCAATTACAAGCATTTGATTTTGAGATTGAGAATATGAGCGGAAGACTCGGTTCTCTTTCTTGCATGCGAAATTTCTTGCACGATCTTTGCTAGTGTTACCCCTTTCCTTACATTTTTGAATACCATGCTTGTGACAACCCCACTTTTTTTCTTGATGATCTGCTCTGCCCAGCTGGGTATTGAGGATTATCAATGCGATACCTCTTACCCCATACTCTTACCTTGAGATTTTTCCAGCCTTTTAGGGGCACTGGCCGACCACAGCCACTGTTCATCGACGTGTTCAAATTTTTGTCCACCGGCAATCTGGGAAGTCAGTCAAGCACATCGCCGATCTCGATCCTGAGTGCGACAGTGTACAGTTTGCCGCCGAAACCAATTCTCGGTATCCGTACGGTCCCGATGCCTGTCTTCGGCGTTCGAGGGTCCGCTACGTCAGCAAATGGGACCACCCCTTACCGACGCTTACCGACGCTTGGGTTGCGTAACCACATTTCACGCCCGACATGTCAAGTACAAAAGTACAGAAGTATCGCTTCAGCACTCCCAAGTAAGTTAAGTCGCCAAGCATTACTATACAATTTAGACCACAAGTAGCTATGTACTGTACATAGTAATGCCTGAATGAAAAGTGATGCTTTCGGGGACAGGATGCTTGGTTTCAGGCATGTTTTGGTATTGAGTGAACACTGCAGCGAGGCCAAATGCCATGCAAGGAATTCACAACTTGGTCTTGGAAGGGCCTAAATAGACAAACACACTTAAGCAGAAAGTGCTCACCAAATGTAAGGATTGTCTGATAGATTGATGTCGCTTTCACTCTTATACTCGGATGTCCTGAAGCAGATCATGCTGTGGGCAATTTACCGACCCAAAGATGCCATTCTAGTGGTTCTCTGAGCATGCATTCACACTGGCCAATCTTGCATGATGGAGGACCCAAAAGCTTGCGTTAAGACCAGGTTCTGTTGGTAATGAGGTGTTGTAGTGAGAAAATAGGGGTATTCATAGCCTGGTAGTAAATTAACCAGTGATGCACCACCGGCCATAGGACAATTGGGTTTGGAAAGCAAGCCAGTGGTGGTAAGGTAGATGAGGCAGGTGTGACAAGATAGGAAAGTAGTGACAGTAGTGTGTTCATAGCCTGGTAGTAAATCAACCGAGGTAGATGGGGACTGGGGTAGGTGTGACAAGATAGGAAAGTGGTGATAATTCATAGACTGGTAGTAGATTGGCTGGTGATGCATTGGATTTGGAAAGCACACCGGGTGATAGTAAGGTAGTAGATGAGGCAGGTGTGACAAGATAGGAAAGTGGTGATAGTAGCATGCTCATAGCCTGGTAGTAAATCAACCGAGGTAGATAGGGACCAGGGTAGGTGCAACAAGATAGGAAAGTGGCGATGATTCATAGACTGGTAGTAGATCAGCTGGTGATGTATCGGGTTCAGAAAGCACACCAGATGTGGTGATGGTGTATTCATAGCCTGGTATAAATTGGCTGGTGGCACATCAGGTTTAGAAAGCATGCCAGGTGATGGTAAGGTAGATGGGCAGGTGTGACAGAATAGGAAAATGGTGAGCGTATTCATAGACTGGTGGTGAATTGGCTGGTGACATGTGGGCATGATATTAAGACGCTACCTCAAAGACATGGTGGTCAGCAAATTTATTCACATAGAATGCCTGGAACATCTTGTAGGACTTGTGGGGATGAAGGTCCACTGGGACTTGTTGACCACAATAAACGGGGATGAGATGTATCATACAATACATTGTGTCGAGGTGAATGATTGAAACAACCCTTGACTACTAGCCTGGAGGGGCATAGTAGGCTTAGATAGTAATGTTAGAGAGAAAGAGAAAAGGGGTGTTGACCAGTCTGCAAGCGCTAAGGTGTAACAGTAGGTGGACTGAGTGGAGTGCTCAAGGAGAAAAACCAAGAGAACTTGACTGGGGATATCAGCTGTTCGCTTGGGGTTTATATATCCTCTATCTATTTGTACATATTTGTACTGATGGTAATTAATTATAGTAAGTGTCTTAGCCTGTGATTCCTTATCTAGGCTGTGTGCACAGGTCTGCACATAGCCATGCAGAGCCTTGCACAGCCAAAGGTGTGGATCAGATGAGGCAGAGTTCTGGAGGCGTAGAGGCATAACTGGATAAGATCCATAGGTGGTGAAGAGGTAGTGAGGCATAGCCTCGGAGCTTAGCTGTGCACAAGTGTGCATAGCCTCCTTATCTCTGAATCACTATGACTCAAATGTAAAGAATATGATTGGAAGATAACAATAATAGCTGACCACGGCCTGAAGTGAATTTGAATAGGGTGGTAGCACATGGCCGAGGGGAGCAGCTGATGACTGTCAATTATGACAAGTCCAGCTGATGCCGTTGGGTTTGAAGAATAATGATATAATTGTAATTAGTCAACAAGGGAATAGAAAGTAGAAACTTAGCAATGAAACATTGCATTGATAACATCACGTGGTCATGTCATGTGATTTGAAAAGATAATATAAGATGGTGGAAAAGTAGTGTTTGTAACACTATCCCCTCTTTAAGGATCGACTTCCAGGTGGTCAAAAGGTGCTAATTGTATGGTGAGATTTTCATAGCTGGAGAACAGCGAGTTGAAATCCTCTCTCGCCATACGTAGCCGACATGGCGCTGATGGGTGGTCATGATGGAAGTCTGCAATGACCTTGTTACGACTGGCTCGGGTAGAGTCAGTCGTAGCCCTTCAAGAATGTCATGGGGTCAAGGGTATAGCCACACGAATGTGCTACAGGGTCAAGAACGGCCACACGAATGCACCGAAGTGCCAAGGTCCTCGTGTTCTATGGACGACAAGAGAGGCTGCCAAGGTTCTTGGGATCTAAGGCCCACAAGGGAGGTGACAAGGTACAAGAAGGGTTTACGAGGAGAGGTCGCTTTAGGTAGCAACTGAACCATCAAGGGGGCAAGGGACGAGAGAAAGGAAAACGGGTGCTTGATTGGTTGTACTCGATAGCAAGTGGTAGTCGAGGTACAAGAAGGGAGATCAAGCGTAAGGAATACATGAGAGAGAAATGAAGTATATATACTCCTACAATGGGTTTAGGGCCGACAGGTTTAGGGTCGGTCATAGAAGGTCAAAGAACGTGGTAGAAAGGATGACTAAGTGAGAACGAGTCATCGAAGCCGATGGGCTCGGTTGGAACTATGGAGGAATTGAGCAATGACTAAGTGGTAACTGAGTCATGTGATGTGATTAGGTCATCGCAAAAGGAAACAGAGTTCGTAAAAAGAAAGAAATTGTAACAGACCTCTTTTGCATGAGTTAAGTTGGAAACTGGTTCCCATATGTATTTGTCGTTGTTATACCCTTTTCAGTGTACGAGGTATTCCATTCGATTGCGTTTGAGATGTGAGTCCACAATGAAACCCACTTCATACTCCTCTTCTTGGTCTTTTGTCACCTAGGCGGGTCCAGGAGCTGTGACCAGTTGACCTGTTAACCATTCCTTATATGATTTGATGCGAGTGATGTTAACCATAGAGTGTATTCTCATGGATTTAGGCAGCCGTAAGGTGACTGCATTGTTGAGCACTGCGGTTACTTCGTAGGGTCCTATCCATTTCTCTGATAACTTCTTAGATGCGTGGGAAAGACATAGGTTGTCTGTAGCAAGCCAGACTTTCAAGCCTACCACGTAACGTGGCACATCTGACTGATGTTTATCGGCTTGCTCAGACATATGTTTTTGTGCTTTTTGTAAATTTTCTCGTGCCTCTTGAAGTGTTAGTTTCATTCCTTCTGCAAACTTGTCTGCTGCAGGTACTTTCGAAGTACCTGGTTCTGTTCCCATATGTGGTCTATTGTTACGACTGGCTCAGGTAGAGTCAGTCGTAGCCCTTCAAAGATGTCATGGGGTCGAAGATATAGCCACACGAATGTGCTACAGGATGTCAAGGTAATGGCCACAAGGATGTGCCACAGTGTCAAGGGAACAGCCACAGAGATACGCCGCAGTGTCAAGGGAACGGCCACAAAGATGTGCCGCACTGTCAAGGGAATGGCCACAAAGATGTGCTGCGGTGTCAAGGTCAAGTACGGCCACACGAATGTGCCGAAGTGCCAAGGTCCTCGTGTTCTATAGACAACGAGGGAGGCTGCCAAGGTCCTTGGGATCGAAGGCCCACAAGGGAGGTGACAAGGTACAAGGGTTTACGAGGAGAGGTCGCTTTAGGTAGCGACCGAACCGTCAAGGGGGCAAGAGACGAGAGAAA